>OY997391.1:4372437-4523730 GCA_963921505.1 Phakellia ventilabrum
TAGCAGCCAATCCATTGAATAAAGGGTATTGGGCAACGTACAGAAATCGAGGCAAAGCAACAAAACAGGGTCCAGACTATACACAAAGAAAAACCCACACTCAAACCTGGGATGAGCCAACAGAAAACAAATGTATTTAGGACATGTGGCCAGCATGCCCATGGGAAAAAACCTCTCCAAAAAACCTCCGTGAGGAAAAAGAGAGGAAAAAACCAAATAAAGACACACATCCCAGAATTGCAGATTGTATGCAGACAAATACAGGCTACAAGCATGCTTGCTTCGTCTGTACTTGAAAGCAGACCCTCCTCCAGGTAGCCAGTATATACAACGGGTCCATAGGCTCCACAGCAGGTGGGGAGACTTGCAGAGGAGTCAGAACACTCCCAAGAGAGCATGTAGAGAAACAAATCAGAGCATGGTGAAAATAGCTAATAGGGTACCCGTGGCAAAAAGTATTATTATTATTTATTTTTTTTGCCCTTTGCCAGAATACAGCTGCAGTTGCTCGAGAATGACTACCGTCCTAGTGCAGCTCCTTAAGTACCTCCAAATACCCTGACAACCCAGGTACGCAGCTGCACCAGCTAACATGCCTCCCTACGCATGCGCCCACCAATACGCATGCGCCCATCCAACGTGCATGCTCTGTCTACCAATGAGAGCTTATTTTCCGTCTAATTCACTATGCTCAAACGACATAAAATACATTTCACCTTCCACGGGAGTAATGGTTCTAGCACGGTAGATTATGTGGTGATGTCTACGAAATTGCTCAGGCTTATCACAGATTTCGAGATCCTTCCCCCATTGGAGTTGTCCGATCACTCACCAGTGCAGCTGGGATTACAACTTAAAGGCACCCAGAAATTACAAGACCAGAAAATGTTTCCAAATTGTTACAGGACTATAGAAATAGATCAGATCAGCCGGAAGAAGTTTTGGAGCAAACAGAGGTTCAGGCTACGAGATATAGGCTCACAGGAGAAGCAATCGAACAGATAATACAATATATGGCCTCAGAAGAATGTAGGGACATTTTTAGAACTCGGTACACAGATTTGATGGCAGAGAGCATGGACAACATTGCTGTAAGCCTGCAAAACGCATTGGGTGACATCATGAAAAAGTTTGGTACGGTCAGGAACTTACCGAGAAGTGAAAAAAACTCATTTCCTAGGAATCCATGGTTTGACACAGAATGTAAAAATCAAAAAAAGCATGTACGAGATATGGGCAAACAGCTGTGGCAGGGAGAACAGCATAAAGAAGCATATGTTCAAGCCAAGAAGCAGTATACCAACTTAGTTAGAAGGAAGAAGAGATTATACCAGCGCTTAGAAGTTGAAAAGTTGAGACACATGCGTAAACACGATGTTAAAGCCTTTTGGAGACAGGTAAAACCTAGATCTGGACATCACAGTCAACATTGCTCTAAGATTACTAGGAATGAATGGTTGGAACACTTCAAAAAGGTTGTTGGCCAAGAAACAGCAACAGAGGTTACATCAGATGCAGCTACCCATGACGATGATTGTCAGGCAATAACAATCGAGGAAATTAGGCAGGCAGTGCATGTAATGAAGTCAGGTAAAGCAGTTGGCCTGGATGGAATTCCGGCAGAATTTTTGAAATGCGGAAATGAGGAGATGTTTCAGTGCCTACAGCTTTTATTCAACAAGGTCTTGGAACATGGAAGGTTCCCTACAGCGTGGAAAACTGCAGTCATTATACCAATTCCCAAAACAAGATAAAGTATAGGGAACTATAGAGGGATAAGTCTTCTGAGTATCATTAGTATGTGTTTTTTGTAGAGTGCTGCACCAACGCATATATGGATGGGCTGAACAAGCAGATCTACTCCCGGACAACCAGTTTGGATTTCGTAAAGGCCGCTCAACAGCAGATAACCTGTTCATTCTGACATCACTTATACAAAGGCATAAATTGAACAGGAAACCCTTCTTCACAGTGTTTGTTGATTTTAGCAAAGCCTTTGACATGGTATCTCACCAACACCTTTGGAAGAAACTCAAGGAGATGGGCATGTCGGCCTCCATCTTGCACGTACTGGAGGACATGTACAGAGGACTAAGGAGTTGCGTACAGACCCCCGGAGGTTGTACGGACTTTTTCATGCACAAGAGGGGGGTTAGACAGGGTTGTATCCTTAGCCCACTTCTATTTGCCCTCTTCACTCGGGACCTGGAAGCGCACATGAAGCAGAGCCGTCTACCGGGAGTGACAATCAGGCAAACACAGATTCGAACCTTGATGTTTGCAGACGATGTAGCCATTGTTGCTTCAACACCAGATGATCTACAGGTAGCCTTGAATGCACTAAAGGAATATACTGAAGTGTGGGGTTTGAAGGTGAACAAAGACAAGACGAAGGTGATGGTGTTTGGTACCCCGGAGCGTAGTGTCTTTCAGTTTGATGGTGCAGAAGTAGAGCAAGTGTCATCATATCGTTACTTGGGACTGCATTTTTACAACAAAGGTCCACAGGGAATCAGGTGCCTGGCTGAAAGGGCGAAGAGGGGAATGTTTATGTTGCTAGGACATCTAAAGTGGTTGCGGCAGGGGAAGCTTGACCCAGGGATACTGTTGCACATCTTTGATACTATGGTGAAGCCTATATTCGAATACAACGCAGAAATTTGGGTGCATAACATCAATAAACCTATCCTTGCTATGTTAGAACGAATACAGCTGAGATTTTGTAAGTATGTACTGGGAGTTGGAAGATCAACACCTACATTGGCGGTACTTGGGGAACTTGGACGATATCCCATCAGTGTAGGACTGCAGATTAAAAAGGTGGCTTGGTGGAACAGAGTCTCTGACTCGCCCTCAGATATGGTGAAGGATTGTATAGAAATGGGAAGCGCTATGAATCTGCCATGGTACACACATGCTCTAGCAGAAGTACATATGACCACGGAGATACCAAGGCAAGATACAGAGTTCGTTACAAACTTCATCCAACGACTCCAGAGCAGTCACAAGGAAGAGTGGGCATATAACATCCAAGGCTACATCCAAACTCGACTCCTTTGCCAGATATAAAACAGAACTGAATCTGAGCAAGTATCTCAGCCATATTCCCAACCCATTTCACAGAGCTGTGCTTGCAAAGCTGAGAACCACGAACCACAGTCTAGAGATTGAACTAGGTAGGCACAGAAATTATACCCCGGATGGACAGGGCATGTCGAATATGCAAAACTGGCGCAGTGGAAACTGAACAGCATTTCCTGTTAGAATGCGCAGCATATGAGGACTTAAGACATCAACTATTTTGTGAGATTGCTTTTGTGGATCCCTCCTTTGTGTCACTTAGTACAGAACAAGCATTTGTGTATTTAATGTCTGACCAACTGTGTGTGGAACTGTATGCTAGAGTAGGTTACCATATTGCAAGTTTTTATAGTAGGAGACATGACATTATTATTTCAGACTTATAGGCCACTCCGGCCTTCTAATGTCAGTAAAATTTATCCAATCCAATCCAATCCACTCTTTCGTGGACTCGGAACGAGGCTAGCTACGTATGTGAAAATTATATTGCGCCTGCATGCATTTGACAGCTATAGGGCTGAGTTAATTGTTGTATACTATATACAGCAGGAGAAGAACCACCCTCAGACAGGGAGTATGAATTTGGAGGAGTTATGACTGTGTAATAATATAGCTACCTTTTACTCCTCCATTTCCCTGAGCTTATTCCACCATAAAGGTGTTTACCTTGTGACCCTATAGCATTTCCCTACTGTATAGGGAAATGTAGCTACCCTTTCCTCACTTTTCTGGATGTAATAACTATTATGGCTAAAATACCTGGTTTCAGCTAGGAAAAGATAGGTGAGTTTGGATTTAGTACGATGAGAAGAAAGAGAGGGATAGTTAAAGTGAAGTGTCAATTTTTTCAAATTTGGTGGTACAGCAGGAGAAGAGGTGTCCTGCGCTCTATGGGAGTGATCCCCCCCCTTGTTGAGGTGAGGGCAAACAAGAAGAACAGAGTTTGTAAAGTGCAGAGGGTCTAGAGTGACAATATTAAAAAAAGGAGATATAGCATACTGATTAGTTGCTTGATTGAATTTACAGCGGATAGATTGGATGTGCATGGGCAGACCAGGATAAATTGAAGTAATCATGCACTAAACCTAAGTGTTAAAACAGCTGACTCGGTTGAGAGGAGATCCAATTAAAAACAGAGGCAGGAAAGAAGATAAATATATACATGTACGGGGGGGGGGGGGGGGGTTGAAAGAGATGCATGAATATGTAGCTATTTGGTCTTTGCAGAGTTATATAACAATAAGGTGGGGAGAGGAAACCCACAAGGAAATAGCTTCATGCAATATCAGATTGAATTAATTAGCTAGTGAAATATTGGAACAATGATGAGAAGGAAAGATGAACTTAGATAAGATTAAGATTATCATAATGACCTGTGATTTGTTGTTGAGTTGCAAATGAATGGACACATTATATAGCTAGCATACATGGAAACAGCTAATTAGCTACTGAGATGGTAACTATGACTGAGTAGTAATCTGGAAGGTGTTTTCGAGAATGTGTAATTTTCATGCACACAACTTCCTGAATAACGAACAGCTAGGCTACCTTTGTTTCCAATGTAGATGTCAGAGTAAGTAAATGCATTTACTTACTCTGACATGGAAACAAAGTAGTCTCGCGCGCCAGACCCTCGCACTCCAGGGGTAGTCTCGCGGGCCAGCCCACTTACTTCCGCAGCACCGATCGCTTTCAGTATCGCCGCGTGCCGATACTGAAAGCGATCGGTGCTGCGGAAGTAAGTGGGCTGGCCCGCGAGACTACTCCAGGGGTGCGAGGGTAGCCTGAGAGGCGGGGCTAGCGCGAATGGAGCGCGTGACTTTTTTAAAGCGTCACACCCACGTACGTATGCATGATGAAAGGTGCAGTTGCAATTGGTGTGCTAATACTAGGCTTTTTAGTATGGCTATGGCGTTACGACTCTGGCCATTCTCAAAATGAGGTAGCCATCTGGCTGAATGCTAACGGCCTCGGTGACCTGGTCCACCATCCAAAGATCAAAAGTGAGCTGCCCATTCCTATTAGAGCACACCATTATAACCTAGCTTACTTGTATCATATCACGCACGGGGGCTCGTGGGAAGCGAGTGAATCTCATGATGTCCATGTTCACAAATGCACTGTAAACTGTATAATTTGTGGGACATATTTGTGTGCGATACGTAAACAGCTGGTCTCGTTCCCAGACTCTCCACACGTTGGTGCTGCGGAATGGAAGGGGCGGGCTGGCTTGCGAGGTGCCCCATTGGAAAATTCAGAAAGGAAGGAGGATCTGGTAAATGGGCTTTCCTTCTCTAGTTTTCCGACGGCGTGTGTGGAGGGTCTAGGAAAGAGACTAGTAAACAGCAGCAACATGAACTGTGATACATTATGTGATATAATTTGCTGTAGCTCTGTTGGACAGAACTCTTCAGTGTATGCTGCTTGTTTTCTTCAGCAAGAACAGTGGGCTGGCATCACTTCTCTGCTGCCAAATCAGCCTTGATCTCTACTCCCCTCACTATCACTACTTCTACAGTGTTTCCCCCAAGTACAAAAAGAAAGGGGGGGGGGGGGGGGAGATACAACTTTTCCATGCATACGATATCAAAGCAAATTAAACACCCCAATGATTGCATCAAAGGAAACCAAGTTAGGAAAGGGGGGGGGGGGGGAGCACCCTGGTACCCCCCTTTGGGGGAAACACTACTTCTACATTGTTGTACGTGAATCTGTAGCGTTGCTATAAATCCCTTGAAACTTATCAGACACTGTTGTGCACTGCTCATTACAATGTCATGCCTGCAGAAAGTAATTGCATTCCCGTAGTGTTACTCACAGACGTAAATGTATAAAGTTGTTTAAGCATTTGGTTAAGTGAGGTTAACACAGCCAGGATTGCGCATGCGCATAATGAGATCAACATGGTATTGTTGCCGTGGCAATATCTACAACATAGCAGCCATACCTTAAGCTTGCTGGTGACTGATGGTAGTGACCCCCTTTCATAGCTTATTTTCACATGTCCGAGCAGTACGGTCCTACAGTGCTGGTCCTGAGATCACTCCTCACGTTTACCAAAGTCCATCACAGCTAGGGATGGCCAAGTAGAGCTCCTCCCACCTGCCAGCTATCCTCTGACCATTACCTACTGTTCCCTAGACTAAACAGAATGCCTCCTCGTCATGCACACATGACCCCTCACTCATTTGTGTGTAGGATGCATGAGTTGTTGAAAAAAGACAAGAAGGGCTCAGGTCACTTGCAGAGGTTTGGGCTGAGTCTTCTGGTGCCAAGTTCATGGAGACTCGACCTCCATAGGATATCATTCCCGTTCTCCTTGCCGGCCTTGTGTGGGGAATGGCATGGCATGGGTGTACAAACAAATCCTGCATATGAAGCCGAGTACAATTTGCCATTCCTTCAATGCCACGAATGAGATTGTAATTTTCACTGCCACCCAAACTGCTGTAAATTAACCTTGTAGTATAGCATGACTTGATATGACCCAAGCCTCCTCTCCCACGTACTACAGTCCTGAAGTCGCTACAGGAGTGTGTCTCCATGGATCCTGAGTGGCTGATAGGGGAGTTTGGTGAGCAGCCGTACCAGCAGCTGAAGGTGGCCATGAGTAAACTGGACCTACAGTTGTGGCTGCGGGAACAAGAGCTGGAGTCTGCTTTCCCTGCACTCGTGGATGAAGGCTACACCTCAAGAAACCAGCTGTACACTATGGATCTTGAGAAAGTGCTACAGGTAGAGTGTATTGATGTTTATGTTATTGTGCATAAAGGGCTTACATTATACTGCAATTGAATGTGAGAACAGCAAGAGTTCCACGTCTACTTTAACAATAATATCTTGAGGGAATATTTATACTCCACAGGCACTTCAGAGGTGTATTGTTTTTGGTTGTTGTATCGTTCTGTCTGTCTGTTTTGTCTGTTTCACTCTATCTTTTGAAATACTTATTCCAGTACATGTAAGATAATAATTTCTGGAAATGTAAATATCTCACTGGGGAGTCTATTTGGGATCTGGTGATGGGGTGTTCCAGATAAACTGCACCCAGGCCACACACCCCTCAAACCCCCCCAGGCCACACACCCCTCAAACCCCCCCAGGCCACACACCCCTCGAACCCCCCCCCCCAGGCCACACACCCCTCAAACCCCCCCAGGCCACACACCCCTCGAACCCCCCCAGGCCACACCCACCACTCTTTCGTGGACTGGGACCGAGGCTAGTAAACTGCCTCATCACCAGCTGCATGCTTGCAGGCTGCCATATTGTAGTTGTGTGTGGACAGGATAGAAGTAATCATGAACAATGACAATTATATTGGAGATCCAACACAGTGAGTAAGAGCTTCTGATTAAAAGAGTAATCCCTTGCTGGCCCCCATGAATTGCTAATGTGCCGGCGTATCCGCAGGCTTTTCCCCCCCTCCCATGTCCGAGGAGCCTGGAAATCAGGCTATATTAAAGCTTAAAAAGCCTTTTAAAAACTCTTGTTGTCTTGTTGCAGATATCAAATAAACTCTCCTCTAATGAACAAAGACAGCGGTTCCTGGAGACCCTGAAGAAACTACTGGAGACCAGGCCACAGGGGGAATCCCCCACCCACGAACAGGATTGGGCAGGCGAGACTGGCAGTGGGTGGACTTTTGGAATTGGAGGTGAGTGTGTCTGACCACTGACCATGCAATGAGCTAGCCTCGTCCCCAGGCCACACCCCCCTGGGGATGAGGCTAGCAGTGAGCCTACGAGATGTAGCCAGAAAAATATGATAGAGTGGTGCTGGCTGCCATAGGCCATGGTCCATATCACAGGAGGTCGGAAGGTATCACGTGTCCGTCAGACATCACGTACAGTTAATAGCATTCCATGGAGAAGAATACGGAAGTTATGCAAAGTTATACGGTATCTGGCCCAAAGAACGCTTTATATCTCCACAACCTTCGAGGGTACGGTTGGGTACACCCCCTCAAAACCTTGGCTTGCGAGTGTGGAACTGTGCTGTGGAAAGATTCAGCTTGAATAATGTGGATTCTCATTGAGCTTGAAAAGTATTTCTTGAAGCTACATGTATGCTATTGAAGGTATGGTAGCGGTTTTACAGCTCAGATACTAACTATTTTACTTTGGAAAACTACTAAACTTACACAAGATCACTCGCGAACTGCAAATGATATCTGAACATGGTAAGTGAAATTTTCTGTAGAAACATAGTGCGGGGGAGCAAACATTTCCTCTCTTACATGTACTTCTTTCATTCCACTCCATAGCAAAAAGGGCTGACATTATACGTGTAGCTCAAAATTTGATTGCACCTCAGAATAAATTTTAAATACATATAAGTGCTACTCACGTGGCCTTCGATGAATCAGACGTCTCAAGATCAATCACATGACAGTACTTGAAATCCACATACTGTGCACTTTAGTATGCGTTAAACATCTAAGACACACCGTCTATATGATGCCCACTAAAGCTATGGCTGTCTCAGGTCAGTGAGAGCACTAAGTACTTAACATTACATCAACCGTGAATGCATAGCTAACCTCATACTCCCACCCAAGAGTTTATTTTGTAGCCGTGGAAGAAACCCTGCAAGGTAAAATCTGGGCGGAGTATGAAATTACCTGCATCAAGTTGTGTATTGCATACTTGTACATGTCATTATGACTGTATTGTTGTCTGTTGCTGCAGGTGTTCTGCTGACCATCCTGATTGCACTTCTTATAGCTGTAATTGTGATAGCAGTTTGTGAGTTCAGTTTGTGAGTTCATGGCTGTACTGTACTCCTAGCTGATGTGCTGGTATTTAGAAGGGCTAGATGGAAAGACTTTGGTCTCTAATTGGAATGCAGAAGCGGTACATTTAGTGGGGAATTAGCCGTAGTCAATTAGTAAATTATAAGCTACATCTCGGAAGTCTTTGCATGCCATACTGACGTTTCCTTGAACTGTGCCAAGGAATATATAACTCACATTGTGTTATAGCATGGCGTGTACATGCAACTCGGACAATGCTGTTTGATTACTGCTGGAGGTGGTTGAGTTTGCTTTCCAAAAGTGCTTGCATGCATACTCTAATTCACTAGATCTGGATACTTGTCACAAAGAGCTCTCCTTCTCTCTCTCTCTCTCTCTCTCTCTCTGTGCAGTATATGTGATTGCTGTCACCATTGTCATACAAGTTGCAGAAGCCATAATAGTTACGGTGATGGTGACATTGGTAGGTGGCATTATAAGGGGCATCGTTGGGGCCATTGTGGGGGCAGCGACTGGGGGCAGGGTGAATATCCCCCCACCCCATCCCCCTCCTCTTCCACATCGACATCGACCACAGACATCAGGTAGGTGGGGCCTGAGGACTGATAGCGGAATGAATAATGTTATCGGAAATTGGCCTTTAGAAACGCTTTGTATATGCAATTATTTATGGCTATAGGCTTTGAGATACATCTAATGATGTATAATAGAAAGGAAACAGTCAACTAAATAGTATATGCAACTTTGGAAATAATTCCATGAGCAATAGGCAAGGTAATTACGCAAGCAAAGTTAGAATAATTTTTGCCTTTTGCAAGTGCACCATTTCCCAATGCACTCAATTGAGAGTGCTCAAATCCATGCATTTCCATGCACCAGAAATGACATTTAACCCTGGCAGTGTACATCCCACAGCCAATTAATCTGCAGTGTAACTCAGCATTGTACCATATCCTACTCAGTCGTACAATAATTACATGTACTTATTGCTTACAAGCAAGTCGTATGTTTTATAATCGCACACTTTTTGTAATCACATACTTTTAATAAGTTACAATATTATAAACTGTGGTGAAATGTGATTATCAATGTATACAAGGTAATAGAGCACTTGCACTGACGTTAAGAAAACACGTGACTAAGCACTTTTGCATGGCTTCACGGCTCCACAGAACCGTTATCATCAGTGTAGTTGGTCCGCACAAGGAACATTTTCAATGGCAGCTGTACAGAAGTTGTTGCACTACTCACACTGTAGCTGGTAGATTCATCCTGCATGATAACTGTACTACAGTGACAGTTGACATGCTACAAGTGTAAGTTCCAAGCTCCTCTTATTACTCTCTTGCTACACGGAAGTAAGGAATAAACGGAAGATAACGGGAAGTGTAGGGGTAGTTATACGGTCGTGATGTCACTTGCAACTGCTCAATATATGAATACTATACATAGTTGTCCAATTGTGAGGCTCAGGAGTGCTCTCAGAGGACAGTATAGTAATTCATAGGTCTACTAATCAGCAATATACCAAACAACCAAAACTCACTGTCGTTGGTAGCCTCATTCCCAGGCCACGTCCGATTTTTCCGAGCGCTTGGAGACGAGGCTATACTATGTCATTGGACAACGTTATTGTGTTCACTCATATCACTGTCAGTCGCATGCATCAAATATTAGACCACATCCGGGCTGTATGTATAGATACCCAGGTATTGAACAATGAATTCCACTCCCAATTTGGATGTGAGTGGCAAGATATGGCGGCTGCCGCTCAAGTGTGAGCTTCATGGAGAGATGGCTGCACAGGAAAAGACAAACGGAGATACATGTAGCTTTATTGTTATCGCAATCCATGATATGGTTGTGTGAGCAGTGCTTGCCTGGCCTCATTTGTTATGTTTTGGAATAATCTGTGACTTTATTAGCATGAAAATATGACATGATAGGGGGGCTATTCATTTCCACTGTATGTATTAGTTATTGTTTTTTTATATGATTAGTAGCTAACGTTTCTGCACTTCAAGAAAACCTCGAGCTCACCACCGAGTCTCGTCCCCAGACACCTCCACACACGCGCAGAAAAATCGGGGGTGTGGAGGGTCTGGGGGCGGCTGTATTACTAAAGGGGAAACCACGAAATTTGCTCCAACGATGATACGTCATCGAGAGCTCGACCCAACAATGACTTCTATCTGGTAGTAGTGGCTCCCCAGCAGTCCAATGGATGGCCAGGACAGCGGTCATCGCGTAGATGAGTCAGGGGAGGACGATGGCGATATCGACAACGGTAAGCAAGACATGCAGTCTTCGCTGTGATGTTTGCATGAGCTCTTCCAGAATATTAGGTCGACAGACCACTACCATCGTTGCCTAAACCTAGTAGCGTATTAAGAATGCTGCACCTAGCTTGCCTTCACTCGTGCACTAGCTAGCCTCGACTGGAACGAGGCTGGCAATTTATTATGACGTAACATGCAATTATATGCGCTATGCGCAGGGGTTGGCCAACTAAGCCTATTTCACTTATTACCCGACCTTCCCATGTGATTTTTTGCAGCTGTGGAGAAAATAATCTTGTGCAAATATTAATCTGCATGCATGGGGAGGCCTAACTCTTGAGTACAGTCTTGCAAGGCAGCCCTACCCACTGCAGGGGGAGGGATCGGAACACAAGACTAACCTAAGTACAAGGCTTACTCAGTTACACTGATAATCACAAATTGAAGTCTGAATTAGAGACTTCTATGCCACAGATTACCTCGTACCCAGGCCTTCTACGCTCAGATTTTATCTCGCAGGCGTGGAGAAAAATCAGGGAGTAACTACTCCCCAATTTTTTGCCGTGCCCGATTTTTCTCTACACCTGCAAGATCAAATCTGAGCATGGAGGGCCTGGGTACGATGTTATGCCACAGACTCATTTAACCTACCAAAATTGTCGTGGATATTAAATGCTACAGTATCATCTATGAGTCGTCACAGCCCTCCCCCCCCCCAAAAGAACATTTCTTGGTTAATACCTGCATTTGAACTTATCTGCATAACAGTTACTTGAGGATGGACCTCTCTTGTAGAGTATACTAGCTTTTTGGGGGGCAGTATGGAGTTAACCAACGTCTTGCAAATGTCTGGTATGCTAGCAGTATACAGTTTACTAAGAAGGTGCATTGAGAAGATGGTTATGTTACGTCTATCGAGGATGATGAGTGTGGGCAGGAGTACATCAGGCGAAATTCTTCATACACACATTTTGGACTGCATCTGTAGTACTATATAGTGCTATGTAGATCACAGGGTCCTCCACCGTGCTGTATCAAATGATGCTATTTGTGCAAGGCTCTGCAACACAAATTGGGGACGTCCACTGGGGGAGGCTGATTCAGCAGTTGTGGCTGCATTCTTCTAGGGTATCTTATAATCAGTTGCAAGACATCTAGTCTGCCCATTTTTTCTGCTCAGTTTAAATAGACAATCTGCAGGGAGTGCATACTGTGGTCAGTATCATTTTAGTATGGCTTCACAGAATTTAGTTGCAGTTTTAGTTAAATCTCTTTTGAATGTAAAATTTAGTTCTAATTGTTACTAAAATACTTAATTAAATTGGCTCATTTTGGAGACAACAAATATTAGTTTTTATAGTATTTTTTCCCTATGGTAAATTTTTAGTTTCAGTATGTTTATTAAACCTGTTTTGGCTCCTACTAAATCCGTTTTAGGTATTAATTTAAATAACTTTTACCTTCACATATGTAACGTGGCCCACCCTGATGTAGGCAGTATTGTGTGAGATTGATAATAAAAATCAGCAAGACATTTTTAACATAAAGCATCCATGGCTGTGTTCAACATAGGTCAGCAACAGGTTGGGCCAAGCTAAATGCAGCTGCGGAATGGATCAGTTTGCATAGACTCCGTAGCCACAGCCTTTCTGTTCTTCTATCCATGTAGCGATGGTGACAGCTGGCACGGTGCTGATGCATACAGCTGAGGGTATTGCCACAGCAGTGGGTCAGATGTGGGGGGCTGCCCGGGGGTTTCTGGAGGGACTGGTTTGGAACAGGAGGGATGGTGGACGTCCTACCCCCGCCAGCCAGAGAAGACAACACTCAACACCAGGTGAGTGGACAGTGTGCATACGCATGTGTGTGTGTGAGTGTGTGTGAGTGTGTGTGTGTGTGAGTGTGAGTGTGTGACAGTATATGGAATCATGTTTGAATCAGAGAACATCATGTAGCTAAGTAAGAAGCAGAAAACGTTAGCACTGCTTAAAGTATATGAATTTTTAGTACTAATGGGCATGTGGTCAATATTCGTATAGCGACAAATTTTTGAGGAGTACCCAATTTTTTTGTGGATTTAGCTCAAAATGCGAGCATTATACCCTTGAAACAGTTAAATACAGTAGGCATGGCTTCACCATATCCGTGATCCTTGAAGATTATTTTGCGAAAAGTGTACTGTAGGTTACTCCGTTAAAATTTTGGGCCTCAAAAATTTGTCGCTATACGGTAGATACATTCGTGTGTGCCAACTGGTGGCACCTTCCTGTAGCAGATGGTGCATCACACCGCTCTCAGTTGGTCCTCCTCCTCTCCTAGAGTTCAGCCTGGGTCTGGTGGACCGCATCCGAGGGCAATACCTGGAAGTGAACAGGTGCAGGGTGGAGTGGAACCATGACGACAATGCTGAGGTCGGGGGCTCCACTGTCGCCACTGTTCACGTGAGTGAAGAGTATTTATACTCAAAGTCATTTTTTTGGACAATATGCAGTCTTGATGCTCTGTGATTACAGGCATAGTTCTTGCCATCTGGACAATGATGCAAACTCTGCTGAATGCACAACAGCTGGATTAGGATCAATCTTTAGTGTTAAAATGAATGGCTAGTCACCTGACAACTAGAGCTCCTTAGCTAGACAAGAGGGTTCTTTGCAATAATACTAATGTTTGAAGAGCTTGGCTCCTATTCTTCCAAAGAGAAGGATAGTGATGTCAGAGTTTCCAGGATGCAATGCAGATATGAGCTGTCCTAGGCCAATACCCGGCTCAAAATGGTTCTATTGGTAGAAAAAAATACAGAAGAGCAAATACAAACGACTCTCAGCACCAAACTGCTGCATGTACAAGCCTACATGGAGTAGGTCAATTTGGTTTGTCATGCACAGATGGCTGCAGACCAGAGCATTGCCCACGTCATTTCATATTATACAATCACCGACAATGCTTTATCATGTGGCCACCAACCGTGCAAGATGGAGCTCGGGGGCCAAAGTGAAGTCCAGGCCAGCTTAGCCTGTTCACTTTATGCCTAAGAGAAGTCACATCAACAGTGAAATTAGAACAACTACAGAGGCCCAATAATAGTTTGACTTCTGGCCCAGTAGCTACTGCTGAGTACATGTAAGGGCTTATCCACTATGACTAACTTGATACGACGGAAATGAGAGAACTGCAGGTGAGAAATAATTGGCAAATGCAACTAGATGCTACGAGAGTGCTCCCTGCCTTCCAGAAAAAGTGTGTGGGAGGGGGAGGGGGATTTTTTGTGCTTCATAGAGATGATAGGTTGCTTTGCAGCCTCTCTTACTTGGAAAGCTACACAACTCTACAGGCACTGATGTTGTCATGCGACTTTAATGAGCCTTAGCTGTCTTCCTCTGCACTTGCTCCATCAAAGTGATAAAGAAGTGACTTGCTAGACCTGTCAAAATCAAGCAATGTAGTAGATACATATACGTGCAGCTGTGCTACTGGGCACTGGCCTAGCATCTCATGGCTTGGTGGTCATGGACATGTAGGTACTGTATATCCTTCGTCCAGTCTATGTGAGCTGGTTATGAAATTAATTAGTAGAAGCTAGATATGCATGTACTTGTACTATACATGTAAGTATTCATTTTGCAGTGCTAATATTATTTATGATATGAATATCACCTGCGTGTTTGTACACAAAAATGTACCCAGGAAAAAATGTTTTCTCCATTATATTGCTCTGGAAGGTCTCCAATTTCCAAAGTATAGGGTGTTTGACCCAGTTTAGAGGTGGGGAAAAAAAGGGCTGGATTGCGTCTGTGGATAGCTTTTTCATCTGGGATTTGAACCCAGGTTTTCAGATCTGGAGTCTGATGCATTATCCACTATGCTAATGAAGCGAAGTATCCACATGACATAGCCAGCAGTGAAAACTTGCTATTTATACACATACTTGTAGGCAACCAGAGGAGGGTGAGGGTGTAGGGGTCAAAGGTGTGTTGGTATTCATTTAGTCTTGTTCAGCACTCCCTTTGGCCCACTTACACAGGAGGTGTGAGAGTGGGCGGGGGAAGGGGAGAAGCCTATATTAGGTACTCACATCCCCATGCATTTTAGAGGCTGCATTAGAGTAGAAGCCTTACATTAACTGTACTGTGTATGCATTAATTATTGCAGCTATTTAAGGAATGTAATTGGGTGAATATACACGTAGGTATACATTATGGATAACTCCCCATCATAAAGGATAGTCAGTGAGTCCCATACCAGAGGACAGGGTGTCCATTTTACGAAATATAAGAGTTGTAGCTTTTAGGATTTGAACACCCAGATTTTAGCACTAAAAGTCCAATACCTACTATGCAAGTAATGAAGTACCACAGGCCAGTTGTAGCATGTTTCTTGGTTTTGAAGGATTTGTGTGAACTGGGTGTTTACACAGCCTTTACACAATAGTTTATTCATTTGTATTGGCTATGAATTCGCAATTCACAGTTAGTAGAATGTCACAGTTAAAAATGCAGCCTACTGTATTTACGTACCTTAAAATTCCTATATAATTACTGAAACAGAAATTAGTGCTGATATCCGAAAGAATGGGAACTCCACTATCATCCTTGGAAGTAGAGAGAGTGAAAAAAACAAAAAGCTGGATTGCGTCTGTGGACGTTTTTTTCGTCTGGGAATTGAACCCAGATTTTTTGATTAAGAGTCAAATGCAGTACCAATGTGCTAACGAAGTATCCACATGACATAGCCAGCAGTGGAAGTCGCAAATCGCTGCTATTTATACCGTAATGCTATAATGTACTTTACTTTTGCGGTAGTTGTGCAGGTATGGTTGTTGGAAAATCGATAGTCTAATCATTTCTGCTCCCGCCTATGTTCAGAGTTACAAAGCACACCGCCACAATTGCAATGATAAGATTGCCAATACCTAAAAATGGCAAGAGTACATAGCATGTACTGTAGGTTCTCATACATAAAATAGCATTACGGTACTAGGCATTCTCTCTTAATAGCTTTGTTGGTGAGTAGAAGAATTATCTGCTGTTAGTATGGAATCTATATTAATAAACACTATAATGAAACTGAAATTAATTGGGGTCACGAAATGTGTGGATTTAATGTCTGTGTTCTGCTATTGATATATACTGTACGTAACTCCATACTCATTCTCTCTCTCCCTCTCTCTCTCACACACACACACACACACACACACACAGCTGGTGTGTAGGAATTCCTCCCCTTACCAGCTGCAGACCTCTGATAACTTCCAGTGCACAGTGACTCACACCTCCTCCCACACCACCGTCCCTCATGTGGTAGAGCCCTCCCCACCCACTGGACACCAAACCCTCAAGGTACGTAACAGCGTGTGCTCTCTAATTAGGGTTTATACGTGCCACATACAAACTATCATCCTCATTATATGAACAACCTCTTCCTCATTATAATTTTGCAAAGCTGTTCTTTGATCCAGCTCTTGATCCAGGGGTTAGTTCGATCTAGCCTCGTACCCAGGCCTCCCCTCACAGCTTTTTTTTTGCAGCTGTGGTCTATGGCTATGAAAAAAGCTGCGAGGGGAGGCCTGGGTATGAGGCTAAGTCCGATCACCTCCTACATTGTTTCCATCGGGAGTTGTCCGTCCCTGACATGCCCAATAGCAGGCTGTCCTTAGCCTCGTTCCAGTCTCCACTTCCAGCTTCTATTGCTCATGGCACGTTCCTGATGCTGACAGGCGTTGTAGCTGACTACACTGAATTTCAAAGCTGCTGTGGAACCCGCTATGAATGCCTTTGGTAAAACGCTAAGTGAATGCTGTGTCTGGGTAATTGGCTAAGGCGTATACACATCGTTCATTCACTAATGGCGTAACAATCGATGTGCACTCTAAAGGTAGTGCTGGTGGTTCTGTTGCCTGTCATCTAGCAAACTGTTTAGTGGTTTTCTGATTCTAATTCAACTAGCAGTAATGTCTGTGGAGGCATTGATTAAGTTACCGTAACTGAAGGAATCAGTTTAGTTTGTATGCTATTAGGTGCATGAATAGATATAGTGAGGGGGTGAATGGTGTGAAAGTACATATAGAGGAGTAATGTTCAGTGCTGGGGTTTCTGCTTAGGTACTCTGGGCCTCGGTACAGCCCTTAGGGCTATTCGAATTGGCTTGGGTCATGGATATGTGCACTGCATCTTCTGCCTTTGTG
The DNA here is from genome assembly GCA_963921505.1 of Phakellia ventilabrum. Classification (NCBI taxonomy): domain Eukaryota; kingdom Metazoa; phylum Porifera; class Demospongiae; order Axinellida; family Axinellidae; genus Phakellia; species Phakellia ventilabrum. The sequence continues at coordinate 4,389,734 of OY997391.1, forward strand.
TCGGTTCTTTTCCACGTGAGGCTCCTTATTCGTCTCACTGCAGAAGGCGTGTCCCTGCTCCCCATGCTTAGAAAAGCTTCAGTTTTTGCCCTGTAGTCAGCTTCTTGGCTGCTGCAACCCTTCAACAATACTTTCTCGTCTTCTGGTGGTTCAAAATCTCGGCAGGCCTTGACAGTGAGGGAGGAATACTACTACCCTCTCTGGGTAACACAAGGGCCAATGTGCTTACATATGCATGCCACCCACAGTTTGATTCATGTACTCCCAGTAGCCACTTCACCTCTTCACTTTTGGAGTGTTTTCTTGATATTCACGTATCTTGTATTTCTGTTCCTCCGCATTGGTCAGTGAAAGACTTGATTGACTGCTGCCTTGCCTGTTCAGCCCACACATTTCCCATCCAGCTAGTTTGTGCAGCAGCTCGAGCTCTTCTGGGGTGTTGCAGTAGATACAGAAAATGAAAAATGGCCCTTGCTAGGGCCCGGATTGTGCTTATTTCCGGCCATTGTTTGCAAAGTCATGTACTTGAGTACCTCTGGGTTGATGGTATCTCCTTCACTTGCAAACCACTGCAGAAGAAACTTATCCTTCTTAGAGCTAGGTCATTTGAAAGCTGATTCCAGTAAACAAACCCTCCCAGTTATTGCGACAGCAAGGATTTCAGACCTTCTGAACCAAGGAGAGACGAGGTCAATTTGCATGTCTAACCATCTCAGAACAGGCTGTGTTTAGAAATTTATTTACGGAGCAGCACGGAGATTGTATTAGACAATCTAAACTTGCATCTGCAATTGTGAAATTATGTCATAGCTTATCCTAATTCTCTCTCCCTCCATCCATCTCAGGTATCCTTCACGACCCATACTGCTGGTCAGTACTCTGTTGAGATCAAGATCAATGGAGGGAGGGTTGGTGGGACAGCCACCTCAAGGAACTACCGGCCAGGTGAAGGAAGCTCTTTAGTATGCATGTATAGAGCATGTATTCGGCCTGGTATACAATGTACTTGTATATATATTCCTGGCTGGCAGAAAAGGCTCCTGTATAAACACATACACATATGCACACACACACACACACACACACACACACATACACACACACACACACACACACACACACACACACACACACACACTCACACACACACACACACACACACACACACACACACATACACACACTCACACACACACACACACACACAGGTCCAGTGGATCCCAGTAAGACTGTATTCATCGACCAGAGCCAAGTCCTGGTGGTCACCAAAGGCACCTACTACTCCATGACAGTAACACCCAAGGACAGCTTTGGCAACATGGCTGCCATTGTCCAGGAGCACCTCACTGCTGAGATCAGAAAGGTCAGCATTAATTAATACATCTCCATCTGATCCATGTTAGACTGGCCACTATACAGTAACTCACTAGAACTTGCCTTATGCATCTTGATGAAAGCTAATACATTATATGCATGCTTTCTTGGAAGACACCAAATCCTATAACAATGTCATGCTCTCAGCCAAAATCCCCACCTCTCTTTTCCTCCATCCTACTCAGGACGGTCCACAGGGAGACGTGATCAACCCTGAGTGTGTGGTGGATCGGATCAGCTCCTTGCACTTTGAGCTGCTGCTGAAGGTGGAGGAGGAGGGGCACTACGTGGGATGCGTTCAGTACCAGGGCCAGCGGATCGGACCTCCCTCCTTCACCATCATCTGCCTCACTGGTGAGAGACAGCAGAAAGAATTCTCGTATCGTGCATGTGCACCGTATGTTAGTGCTAAAGGCAGTGACTCCCTTTTCACTGTCAGTGTATTGATACAGAATTGTAGTTCAAGGGTAAATTAACTGTGTGTTACTACCATGATTTTTTTTTTCAATACTGTGAGAGAAAACAGCTGGGGAGTAGAGTCTGGAGTGAGGCTATAAAAAACATGGAAAGTGAAGCTTGTCACCTGTGATACACCATTCAAGGGGGTGGAGCCATGAAATTTAGGCTAGTCAGGCTTACCACTGATATGTGAGGCTGTGAAGCAGCTCATGATTTTTCGGCAGGCTGGAAGCACTCTTGTAGCTGCTGCTTTTTGCTGTCTTTAGCATGAAAACCAATCACCTTGAAATTTAACGCAGATTAGAAATTTATGTTTAAAATTGTGTTGTGGCCTCTTAACCAGTTTTGTGTAGTCTCGTGACAAGATCACTTGCATGAGATCGAGATTACCCTTTTAACCCTGACCCTCCCAAAGCAGGTGTGACCACGAACAAAGTCTAGAGTACTGCTAGTTTCTATGCTTTGCTAGGAGAAAGAGACGTACAATTTGCTGTGCGTATGCAACGATGATCCCTCTATACTTCTACAAACTATTCACTTGACAACTGGTCAGGTTAGAAACTGACAAAGGCCTGCGCTAGAGATTATGGGCATGTATGATTCAGCAGTCGAGAGTTGCATGGTTAAAACATTGTGTACACCTGGATATCATGAACAGAGGCCCCGCCCCACAAACTACGCATTCCTCCCCATTCTCTAGACACGGAGGCAGCAGAGGTGGAGAAGAACATAGGTAAGAAGAACCTCAACACGTGGTACGAGGCACAGATGGTGGACAAGGGGAGGACGAAGAAGGTCTACTGCTACATATCTCCAAAGGTATGTACGTACACACTTCACTGTGTGTGTCCCCGAGAGGAGCCTGTAGGGTTGTAGTGCAGGGCTAGTCTCATTCCCAGGAGCCTGTGTGTGTAATTCTGTCAGTGCAAGGATGTACTTTTGTAATTATACTGAACTTTACTATCCTATAATGCATGGCTATTGATAATGTGAGTGCCCTTTCCCTCTCTAGCAACTACAAATCCGAGAGTACTTTATGAAGTTTTGGCCCACTAGACTCTTCACCTGCAAAGTCTCTCCAAGTTCAACAGTAAGTCCCATCAGGTGCACATCCTGAGGTCATTTCTAGTGCTGAATATCAATAGGGTATGGAATCACTTGAGAAGCACCTATTTATTTTTACTGCCCATGCGTCACTTTTTTCTCACCGTACGTCATGTTTTTCTCACCGTGCATGCATGAACATCCACTTACTCATGTGTACACACACACACACTCACATACACTGCACAAACACACACACATACATGCATACAAACACACATACATACACATCCTAGATCATCTTCCACCCTGAACGAGGTAGGTTCACCCTGGATGATGGCTACCAGCTGCCCCTCACCCTCACCTGCCCCCAGAGAGAAATCCTCGGAGCCACCTTCTACAAATTTATGCTCAAAAACATCGGTATGTTGGCCTGGGCAGTCAGTAGCTAAGGTTGACTGTCTTGTTACTGTTCAATAGTCTCCACACTTAAATAATTGTAATTGTATTGTTAAATACGCACGAAACTTCATCATCTGGAACTATAGTAGCTACTAACAGTTAATATCTACATGTACATGTATTCTGTATGGGAAGTGGTAAAAAGTTTACTAACATCTCCTGTAGTGAACAAACTGTATTGCAGTATACTTGCCAGCTTACTGGAAGAAGCCCTTAATGATCAACTATTGTTCATTCTCCATATTGGCAGGTGGCTCGGAGAAGTTTCAGGACAAGCAGGCGTTCTTTTACAGCGAACTTAAGAGCCACCACCTCAAGCAGAGCCGACATGAAATCGCAGTGAAGGTTGACCGATTCGAGCTGCTAGAAAGTGTACGTTTGGCCATATTTGGTATCATACACATACTATTGACTTGTTTAATGTTCCCATCCCCAGAAGTATTCCATGAGTAGGCTGTAAAGGAAAAAGCCATTTAGTCAAACAGTTGTGCAGCCAACAGTAGTACCAAGCAATCGACCTATACAGCCACCCTACAGGAGAAATTTATGTTGCTACTAAAGGTTTACCTGATATGGACACCCCTGCCGTTCACTTTACTCCCCCTCCCTGCAGGCCAGACAGGCTACCAAGGCCTTTGGTGTCGCGGAATGGTGCAAGAAGTTTGTAGTAAAGTTCAAAGGAGAAGAGGGTACGTGACAGGTCATATGTGTGTAATGTCCAGGAGAAGCGGAAGGAGGGGTGAAGTGCAAGCCCCACACATAATTTGAAAACATCTTCATGATAACAAATTCCATCACTTTTTTTGGCATACATGTGCCTACTGTCAGTAAACAAGAAAGAATGAAGAGACTCGGAAAGAAAGATTATGGACCTATGGCTGTTTAGCATGGTGAAGCTAATGCTTGTACATACAGTGATCAGCATTCCCAAAGAGGCTCACTTGTGACTCTTGGCTGCCAAGGATTCTCAGTAAATGGCATTAGAATTGCAGCAACTAAGTTTATCTCCAAACTTACAGGAGCCTCAGGGCACTATTGTTCCGAACGTTATTGGTCCTTATTGTGTTGTAGCAAATGCTTGATGTTCTGATCGCTAACTGGAAGCGCAGTACGAAATTGCTGTGTCAGCACTTTCGCTGGAAGCTGTACATGATGAGACTGTCTAAGCTGATCCATTCTGCAGTTGCAGTCAGCTTGGATAATTTACGTAAAAAAACACATGGCTGGTTTTTAGATATGAAATATCAGTCTTGTTATTTATGTGGGGGGGGGGGGGGGGATGAAGCTGGCTGCCCTTTGGTATCAATTAACTGACTTAGGTGTATGTTATTGACTTTCCTCTACCTTATTCTAAGCAACCATGCCCATGTATTGTACATATTACTAACCATGGGATAGCTTATATAAATGTTCTATTTCCTCAGGCTTGGACTGGGGTGGTGTGAGCCGAGAGTTCTTTGAACTGTTATGTGTGGAGTGTTTCGATGCCTCCAACAGACTCTTCAGGAGATTCAAAGATAACCCTCAGGGGCTGGTAAGTGAACAGCACTCACGTCTGTGTATGTTTTCCTTGTCAGTACTAAAAGGGCTTTCTAAAATAACACACACTTATCTAGCCATGGACATGGTACAGTATGTGTGGTGTGTAGGGTGTAGAAGAGTGAATTTTATGTGGGTGAGAATAAGCTGCAGTTCTCAGACAATGAAGGAAGGCAGAGAATCTAATAATAATGATCCCTGTACATATAGAAATTAGCTCATATGAGAGGCTTTCTATACAAAGAGAATCTCAAGATGAAGCTACATGTTTCTCATAACGTTTCTCCTTGATAACCATAATTGTTTTCACAGCTTTAATCTCCCCCTTCTCCCTGTCCATCCCAGGTGCACCCCAGTAACCACCGCCCCGCCCACCTCAAGCCAAAGCACTTTGAGTTTGCTGGGAAGGTGGTAGGCAAGTGTCTCTACGAGAGTGCCATGGGGAACACCATGCTTGTCAAGGCCAGGTTCACCCGCTCCTTCCTCGCACAGATCATAGGCCTAAGGATAAACTACAAGGTACAGATTTGTGGTGTATGTATTTCAAGTGCTAAAGCCCTATGTGTACAAGTGTGAGGTAGTTCTTCTGGTGTCACTATATATGTTAGTTGTTTGGTCTTGTGCCCAGACCTTGACTTGCCCCACGAAAGATAGTCTGGTAATATTCATGTGATTCCTTGTAAGTGCATAATCCAATCAGAATGTAGAATGTAGAGTCTCTGGTCATATGATTTGACATGTGAACTACCGTGTGGGAGTCATCCTAGTATGGCTTAGTCTCTTGCCCAGATCACTACCTGCACTATAGCGGAAATCACATGTCACTGAAAGCAAGAGAAACTCAGGAATCACACAAATGTCACCGCACTGTCTTTTGCAGGGCCGAGTTGAGGTCTGGCCTTGTTCCCAGGTCACCAGGCTAGTTGAGGTCTGGCCTTGTTCCCAGGTCACCAGGCTAGTTGAGGTCTGGCCTTGTTCCCAGGTCACCAGGCTAGTTGAGGTCTGGCCTTGTTCCCAGGTCACCAGGCTAGTTGAGGTCTAGCCTTGTTCCCAGGTCACCAGGCTAGTTGAGGTCTAGCCTTAACAGGCTAGTTGAGGTCTGGCCTTGTTTCCAGGTCACCAGGCTAGTTGAGGTCTAGCCTTGTTCCCAGGTCACCAGGCTAGTTGAGGTCTGGCCTTGTTCCCAGGTCACCAGGCTAGTTGAGGTCTGGCCTTGTTCCCAGGTCACCAGGCTAGTTGAGGTCTAGCCTTGTTCCCAGGTCACCAGGCTAGTTGAGGTCTGGGCGTGAGACTAGTGATTTTTAACCTCTGAAGGGATATTTTCAGTGTGGCACCTCACAATCTAATTGTCGTATACTATGCTTGCGTTTATTTTCCACACATACCTAACTTCAGTTATGCTTGAAAGACCTTTATGTTTACATGTACATGCATGCTTCCTTTTGCTAATGGATAGACCAGGAGACAGTGTGTTTTGATGTAGTTTTCTGTTATGAAAACATGTAGCATGGCCTTGGCACTGTTGACATAGGAAGGGTTTCCTATGGCAACAGTGCCCATATCTCCATGTGGCTCAAGAGAAGCCATGCTACAACTACATTGTAACCATGGTGCATCACACACTTCACTGGTGCTTTGCAATTGGAGTTAATGCCCTAATTAGATCACTATTTCAAGTGACATGTTACGGTATGAGTTACTACAGTGCCACATATCAATGTGGCCTTTGCTGTGACGCGTTTATGAGTCACTGCTAGGCCTGCGCTAATTATATCGGAATAATAACCGGTTACTTAAAGAATAAGAATAATGCAAGAATAATCGGCATGTTTTTACGTAGATTGCGCCATTCCGCAGCGTCTTATGTGCTTTTTACCTTAGGAAAGGCACACATGCAGCAGCAGCAGAGCTGCATCCAGGTACATACGTAGAAGCATCACTGATGCTGCAATACAATAAGCATTAATGTACTTTGGTAAAGGTTGTGCTGTAATTTTAATCGGCTGTTTTTGAAAGAATAATAGGGACATTTAGCAAGAAGTCAGGAATTGAATAATAGGGAAATTCAAATGAATAATTGGCTCAGGCCTAGTCACTGCAGTGCCACATCTGGATGCGGCATTGTTTACACAAGAACTGGTTACTCTATGCTACACTGTATGTGTAGATGTTGACACAGCCAGCCCTTTTGATGTAAGGCTTCAACATACTACAGAAGAACATGGTTGTTTGTTTGTGAATCTTGTGTTTACCCCCCATTGCCACATCATGGTCTATTGCATTAGTCATCTGGGGTTTCCTGGTAAGTGGGTAATTGCATGTCTCAAGGAAGATACCCTGAGACAACCACACAAACAGTGACCATCTGTGTGCTGTGTGAGGCTTCCTCAGCAGCCATAGGCAGCTGAAGAGTGAATGCCCAAGCATACACACTGCTGAAGGTAGTGCCTGGGGGTGCTGTGTAACCCTAATCCTAACCCTAACCCTCGATCAGCAGAGGCTGTGAAGCGTGGGAAAAACTTTCTTGTGTAATTTTCAGTTATCAGGAAGTGCTCTTGTACATGTACCATTGTGGTGCATTGCTTCATAGGACGCAACTCCCTCAACATCTGAAAGCCTGCATGCACTGCACAAGCTTAAAAGCCGTGTTGAGTGAGATTTGTTGGTCTGTAGATTTGCTAGGGTATATTAGTATGCTTTTCATGTGTTACCTCACAGAGCTGCCTGGCCCCCCACTCCACTGCCTGTGTGTTTTGCCAATTAGTGCTGGATCCAATGGGAGTGAAGTTTGCATAATTGTGGCACCATATTCAGAATTACAAGTGTATGTATAATAGAAGTACAATTAGAGCCTACACTTCACAAGTGACAGCAAATGCTCAGAGCAGAGTGCCTTGATTGCACACTGGGACATGTTTACTAGACAACCAATGATAATAGCCACTGTCCTTGTATAAATCAACAAACAGGGGTGGGTATCAAATGGAATAGCCAGCTTACAATTTGTGTGAGAACTTCCAGCTAGGGGGTAGAGAACCCTTATCCATTGGCTGTGAACCCTTGAAACCAGTGTGTCAGACCTATTAGAGGTGGATACTTTTAATTAGCCACATTCTTTACCACTGCCCAGCGTTTGTTAGCACTTTGGAAAAACACGGGCAGCCCATAAGTGCAAAAAAACGCTGGGCAGTGGAGCCTGGGGACAAGGCTAAGTTTTTCATACTGTTAGTGACAGAGAGCTGGAGGCTGAGCCTGGGAGTGAGGCTAGTAGTCACAGCCTGGAGCTTATTTGGTAACACTGTATAAACCAATACATTTTACGTTTTTGTACTCAGTACTTTGAGAGTGACGATCCAGACCTGTACACAAGCAAGGTGCAGTACATCAAGGAGAATGATGTCTCTAGCCTCGAACTGGTGTTTGCTGAAGAGGAGTTTGATGATCCCAGTGGAGGAAACTCCAAGGTAAGGTGTGTGTGTGTGTGTGTGTGTGTGTGTGTGTGTGTGTATGCATGTCTGTATGTGGGCATTGTGTTTTGGGAGGCATGTATACTTGTGTGTGTCTGTTACAGCACATAAGGAAACATTGTAAGTGTAAGGAAACATAAGGAAACATTGTAACTCATCCTTGTTTACAAACCAGAACACTGAATTAGCTCTCAAAGCTGACTAGAAACCGATTTTTTTGGTCCCACCTATTTTACACAGCCATTTTGGCTAAGTAGTGAGATAATGGCCATCACTGTGGGAACACTGATTCCTAGATTCGTTCAACAGCGAGAATGCCGTAAGATTAGATATCCAAGCTTGAAAGCAGACTAGCAATTTTGTCAGTGTGACATTGTGTAATGGTAATCATTTGCCTGTCTGTGTCCTGTAGTGGGGAAGTCCCTGATATAAAACAACGAACCGTGGCCTTAGGAGATGACATTCCACTCCAAACATTGAGTGACCTCCCCTTGTCTTGACTCTTCTCTCCTTTCTCCTCCCTCCCTTCCTCCTCCTATACCCACCCCCTCCCTCTCCTCCCCCTCCCTCCCTCCCTCCCTCCCTTCCTCCCCTCCTCCTCCTATACCCTCCCCCCTTCCTCTGCCTCACCCCCTCCTGTAGGTAGTCCCTCTATTAGATGGAGGGGAGAGTAAGGAGGTCACTGAAGAGAATAAGCTGCAGTACCTCGACTTGCTGGCCCAGTACCGCCTTGCGAAGTGTGCTCATGAGGAGATTGAATGCTTCATCAAAGGTAAGATGATCGTAACCATGCATGCAGTCACAAGTTGCAGAATTAGCTTACTGTGGCCTTCAAGGGCTCTCCTTCCAATTATCACACATGTTTATGATTATAATATGGAGGGTATGTGGGAACAACTGTTGGAGTTTGTTGGTGCCATATTTGAACCATGTGTAGCCTAGATGTAAACTGTTATCCCATCACACTTTGGATCCTGACCTTGCAGGATTAAATGAAATTATTCCCGACCACCTCCTCAGCATATTTGATGAGAATGAACTAGAGGTGAGCCCACAAAAGTTTCATACGTACAGAATTAACCTAACCAATTAATGACTCACACGCACACATACACACACACACACAAATACACATGCACACACATGCACATACATGCACACACACACCCACACACACACACACACACACACACATGCATGCAGTTATTAATGTGTGGCATGGGAACTGTTAGCTTCGAGGACCTTAAGCAACATGCAGCCATCAATGGCAGCAACATGCGCTTCCAGGAGGTGGTATCGTGGTTCTGGACCATAGTGAGCAGCTTCACACAAGAGGAGATGGCCAGACTACTCCAGTTTGTAACTGGCTGCTCCCAGCTACCCCCTGGGGGATTCAGGGAGCTTTCTCCACGCTTCCAGATCATATCTGCACCCACCCATGGAAGACTACCCACTGCACATACTTGGTGAGGGCATGCCTGCTATATAACTTCATTCACTTCCTTTAATCTCACTGAGGATGTTAGATGATACACCATATACGTAGCAGGAAGTGTGAGGGGTAAAATTTCGTCAGTCGTTTCTAGTGGCAAAAGCAATTGGCGTATATTTTATTGGTTAAAAATTTTATCAGATATGTGACAGCTTCGCAACAACTGTTTTTCACAGCCACCACAGCATATCAGTCTGCAGCATTGCTTGGCAGTTCCTGCTGGCAGTCTAGCTCAAGCCTTACGTGAGGGCCCAGCTCCACGAGACTATATGTGGAATATCACCACATAGTCGTCACACTAAACAGTGTTCCCTCTCAATTTCTCCATGCTTTTCGGTCTCTATATATCACCTCTCCATCACTAGCAGCTGCTCAACTTGCATGCTTGAAAATATGAGTGTCCAAAGGATTTTGATTTAGGCAATATAAATCTGGTGAATTTTCCCCCTCAATATTACACTACTGGCTTTGGCAAAAGTTTCACGTTACTCAGGCTGGATGAGCTTATAATGGTCAAAGACACAGTTTTCAGGAGGAAATTTTCACCACGTGAAAAAGAAGTTTTCTTTGCCTTTGTATGCAGCAGTTCTCAAATTCATGCTCACTACCTGACATTCTTTCTACTGGGAGTTTAATTTTATACCACTTAGGCACTGATGTGTTACTAACAATAGATGTGAAACTAACTTTCTAGTGCTGTGTAGTTGAAGACCTTGCGTGTCTCTCCTGTCTCCCAGCTTCAATCAGCTGTGTCTTCCAAACTACGACTCATGTGAGCAGTTCCAGCAGGCCCTCATGATTGCAATCAATGAAGGGGCAGAGGGGTTTGGGTTTATATAGGACTGATTGATATTGTAATATTTTTATACAGGTATTCAGTGGTATCTGGGGCATTGCACATTCAGATTTATCATGGCTTATAAAGCTTTGCAGACTTTTTGTGGAGTTGTGATTTTCTATTGTAAAGTACATGTACGTATGCAATGATAACATTGTTACCAGTTTCAACTGTAAGGCACTGTGGTGAGGAGGTGGTTTTGTGCTATGCATGGGTTTTCCACCATGTGAGTGCAGCTTACAGTGGTCCAGACAAACAGCAAAATGGTGTTACTTTGTATTTTGGGGTTACAAAAGTGTTTTTTCTCATAATAATTATACCCAATAGAGAAGCCATACATGTACAGTGCAGATTTTGGAGAAAATAGTAAAGAGTTAGGATTTCATATTTGGGGCAAAGATAGGTAAGTATGTCTGAGTACTGGTCACCACCCTCAAAATATCTATGGAGCACAAAGTAATACCGGTCTTCAGTGGTCCTACATTAACTTTAGGTCTCAAATGATCTTAAAAAAACAAACTAAAAAGGTATTCACTGATCATTTGAGAATAATATTTTATGTTTGAGTCCTAGCTTTACTTTCTTCATGCTTTAGTATGGCTAAAAAACTTGCTGTCTTCCAATAGGAGTAGTAATTGGTTACTATAATCAAAGGAAAAAAAATTGCAATTTTGCTTTCTTTGTCTGGAGCACTGTAGCACCTATAAGTAAGTGTATGTTATGCTACCTGTTAGTATATACCGTATATTTTATTTTTATGGCTACTTGTGTGGAAGGTGCATGGGTACACTTTTTTAAGAGTTGTTTAGTACAGTTGTTTAGCGCACAAATTAATTATGATTTAGATACTGGAGACTGAATAGCCTCGATCCCAGGCTCCCAATTCAATGCATTCTGCATCATTTGAGTCGGGAGAGCCTGGGAACGAGGCCACTGGATTGAATCGAGGACCTGAGTAAACATTAAAGTTTGTTGATTATGTAACTGCAAATTAATTGTTCTTTGATAATTGAAGGGCTCAGACCCATAGTAGCAAAATTAAATGCAGCAAAAAAATATGCATAGTATCCCTATGAACATATGACCAAAATTTGGTGTCTACGACTATACATGTACACACCATGACATGTACAGGTAGCGTACATGTATGTCGTAGATTATAATTTTTGCTTATTAGTAATTTCTCAGGAGCTAGTAACAGCACATCTACGTACGTGTATAGACTACAATCATGACATTGTCATTGTATAATGGAGGATACTCTGGTATAATTTACTGCACGTGGCCGTCTGGCGCGCGCGCGACAGCTTGGCGCTTCTAGCCTGCTTGCATGCAGACCACAAAGTAATTGCCCGTTCGGAAAATCTACCTGAGACTGGAAAGTCACGATCCTACTCCGTCACGACACAGCAATGGCCGCTATAAGACTGCATACGGCGGGACAGTGCTTCAGGATACTATTCATCATCATTAACCTATTCTTTTTGGTAAGCTTTACCCGGTGTTAATTAATGGGAGCCTGTACTAAATCATTATGTTATCATAATATTGCTAGAGCTAGTCTCGGTGGCTAGAAGGCTCCATTACACCATAGATAGTAGAGTTCTCATCTGCTAGCTATGATTCTGCAAATGGTGGCTGCGCCAGTGTGTACTGTTGTCACAACTGTGTAGTCAAGATCTTGACCTGACTGCAAGAATTTCAAGTCTTGATCGTTGACCGCACATCATCACTATTACAGTGCACTGCATCCTGCGAGAGTACAGTTTCAATAAATTTGTACATGATGTAGCAGAACATGCAACAAAGCTGTACACATGCATACTGGAGATGGCACGAGTTGCCGACTGCAGCACAGGCTTGTTGGAACTGGTCTGGTTTGTCTAGTCATGGCCAGACCACTTTTGGCCTTTCAATATTTTTAAAGGTATGCTTATCTCGTTCAGCCAGCCGTGCACACATCGACACATCAGTGACTATTAAAGACCTTACGCAGAGACTGTATAGCATCATGGCAGAATCAGCGGCAATGGATGTTGATGGCCCTCACCTGCCTCTTTCCAAGACCTCAATCGTTCAGTAACAAGACTGTTGTGTGGCGTTAATTTCAATCTGGCTAGGTTGTATATCGCATGTGTACTCACTGTCTGCCCACACATCTCCAGTATATAGATGGATTGCAAGTAGGCACGGCGAATGACGTAATTCCACTTTTTGGAGGGCGAACGTGCAAGTTCGCAAGTGCGTAAGTACCGTAATCTCCCGAAAATAAGCCCATGGGCGATGAACTTTAGTGGCTACTCAAAGAGGGGGGTGGGCTTATTTTCGAGTGTTTCACTCGAAAATAGGCCCACCCTATAAGATAGTATACACCCACCCAGACATAACAACATGTGAAGGTTTGTATGCACAAGTGTTAAGTGTACAAGTATTTAAGAGCCAGAACAAAGTAACAACAATCAATAATGTAGGCCACATGCCCCGTGAAATATCAAGAATATCGTGGTACTTTCTTGAGCGAGGGACCAACAGGATCAGCTGCAAAATCACCCAACAAAAGATAGCGCTCTGAGTAGGGTCTTGAAGTTCCGTGTACCTACGTGTTCTCTGGAAAGCCATCCCACATCCACAAACTGATTGACTTTTTCTTGAAAGATTCATAACATTTATATATGTTTACCAGGCTTTCAAAGCCAACACACACACAGAAGATTTCATTATGCAGCATGCTTGTGTGGTTAATGGGGTCGGCTTATTTTCTGGAGATTAAGGTACATAGCTGCAGCTTTAAAAGACACCCTCTGATGTTAGTGAATCTCAGCAGGTTATGTCCTGTAATTCTCTCTGTTTTGGCTGCAATGAAAACGCGCTCTCACTGTATTCACTTGCCCTCCGGAAGTGGCATTATGTAATTGGACACGCCCCTTCTATATATACAATATAGCATGGTTAGTATACGGGGTATATATGATATAATATGAACACGCACCTCAGTCATTGGAAATTTACGTCATATAGCCCTCAGCGCTTTGCGCCTCAGGCTATATAATGTAAACTTCCCTCTGAACCTCAGTACTAAGTTGTATATATTGCATATACATGTACTAACCATGGTATATTATATACTTAAAGATCGTAATTGGTGCATAAAATCCACATGGCGGCTACAATATAGGCATGTATGCAATTTGGTCCGGAAATCGGAAGAGACTGTAATGAGTCTATACATGTAGCTTGATGATGGTGGTGGATCCAGATTTCAGCAGCTTCCTCCTAGCTTTCAGTATTATTTGTTCACCACTATTGGGCTTTAGTGGTCACTTTCATCCCAAATCTGATACTCCAATTTGTACTTATCATTATTGTGGTACAGATAATTCTTACAGTGTTGTCTGTGTATCATCACTACCTGAAAGGAAAAAAAACACTTCTGAGTATGCCTACATTTGAACTTATTTGGTAACTGATACAGATTTATGATTGTTTACGATATGCATGACTAGGACTCATGATAATATCAATGCATGGGGACATGTACATGTACGCAATTGCAGTGGTAGTTTGTATCCATTGCTGTGTAGTAGAGACTTTCCTCAGAGGTGTCGGAAGGAGATTAAAAGTGGGGAGGGGGGGGTAAGCAGTGAGGCTGCACAGTAGCTGATTGTACTTTTTTGAACCCAGCTGGTGAGGCTCAAATGTCTTGAACAATAGCATCTCAGCATAAGATAATATAGCTATATTATGTATGGTTTCAGCCTTTCCCGTTCAATAATGGGCGGAGCCTTGATGAAGGCTCGATTGACGATTGTAGTCCGCAGCCTGCCATTGACCCATTGGTGTCTCACTCACTCCAATCACAGCTGAAGACCTTCCTGCATGCCTTACGTTTGTGTCACATCACAGATCTTCAACAGAGAGGGCGACATAGCCCCCGCCCCGCCCCATCTCCAACACCACTGTTCCTGTAATGTGGCTACCTGTAAGAGCATGGTGGAAGGAAACTGCCTTTCCTCCATAGTGTTGGTGGGGACTAGTCCACTATTTGTGGACAATATTTTACTGCTGCACTTTGTATGATGCACACACACACACACACACACACACATTTGTTCTCAGGCCCTGGGTGGAATCCTGATTGGTATGGGGATCTATCTACTCGTTACTCATAATGACTTTGAATACCTCACTGGCAACAACATTGCATCTGGTGGAGCTGTCATTCTTGTAGCTGGTGTTGTGAGTGTGATGATTACACTCACCGGACTGGTTGGAGCGTATAGACTGATGGTACCCCTACTGGCCATTGTAAGATTGTGGTAGCTTTACTACTTCCTGAACTAGTTATTGTATATGTAGTGCCAGTGCACAACCCACAAAAGGTAGGTACATCTGGGGAATGTACGTATGTAAACTTTCAGCAACTTTGAATGGATAATTATCTGATAGATGGTTACTAGTTCCTGTACTTGTATACTGCCTCGTTGCCATGTACGTAACTAAGCTCATTTACTGACTGTTTCCCGTAAATTCTTACGTTTGTGCGAACAGTGTGTACCAGACCACTCTTTTATATGCTGGGAATGAGGACCTGCATGCTACTCTGCTGAAGGTGGACCATTACCACCTGGCTCATTGGGTAAGAACGTCTGCCAGCCAGGTTCTGACTTCTCTGGGCTCCCACGAGTGCTTTTAAGGGATAACTTATAATGGTAGGAGTACTGGGTACTAGCCATCATGTACATGACAAGTATAAATGTACGTCAGACATTTTGGTATAGTGATTTCTAGTGTGTTACATCAGGAAGTGGGTATGAGTCTGTGTGATATGTATACTGTATACCTGTGCGTGCACGCACACACACACACGCACACGCACACACACACACACACACACACAGTACAGTATTTTTGTGTCAGTCATCGTAGCACTTGAAATCGTGGGTGGCATTCTTGGACTTGTGTACCGAGATAACCTGGCAAGTTATTGTTTTGATTACTGTCATAATACATAATACCAAGAATGGACTTTAGTGCATGCAGGTATACGACTGTACTACCAAAAACAGTGTTCAAACATTCACCATTCCAAACTTTATTCAAAAGAAACAAGCATTTGTAATGCCATGCAGTATTGCTACTGCTTGCTAAGTGATCCCCCAACCCTTACTGCATGCAGCTGTCCCCTTCACACAGGAAGATGAGGTTTCAGGCAGAGCCAGGGCTGCTATTGGTGCTTACACTGGCCTTAGAACCGTTGAAGACCGTGCCGTTGACTTTATACAAGATAGGGTGAGTGAAGTTGAGGATGTTTTTTTAAAAGGACCCAGAAGAGGGAAGGTACCAGTAATACTGTAATTACATTGGTGTTTAAAGGTGTGGGTGTTTTAGAGCAGCACTTGAAGTGGTCAACTCCAGTGGCATAACACACTGCACTGCACATAATATAATATGTTGTGCAGCATATTTGTGTATCTCTGTATCGGTAATGGAATGTGAGTATTAAACGCTGTTCTTTAATCTAGCAAATTGCTGGTGTAATTCTCACTGGCCTGCTGTTTGATGGTGTGGACAGGAGCTACTGACCTTCCTCTTTTGTAAATGTTTCGAACTACCGATCACTTTCTAAGCATCTAGCGTAAGTCACCAATTGTCGACCACCTAATTTTGTACACGTATCTACTCCGATACCGTACTAGCTATAAACTACGGACAAAGTCCAGTTCCAAGAACACTGATCCAGCTACCAAACGATCATTTTTTGAATGAGTAGCTGTAATGGCAGGGTCTTACCGAAGCGCAGCAGTGATCGGCTCTCTTCATGTATTGTAGGCCAGCTCTACCTGTTGTCGACCGCTCGATCGTGGTAGTTCACGCAATGTCGGCCATTTTGCATTTCCGTTCGTTGATGTCACAGCATTTGAACCACACCCACCAAGTATATAACTTTCGAATTTACAGCATGCACAGACTCCAAGATTAAAATTTCATTTAAATAGAACATAACGTCGCTACAATGCATCTTCAACACTGAGCCAGCTATAGCAATTTTCCCGGGAACGTCGCGGTATCCGTAATCTATTGTTACCGCGTATTTTTCTGCCGTAATGTTTGCCGACAATAGATGGTGGTCGACATTCGATGACTTACGCTACCTTGCGAAAAACCATCACTACAAGCTTTAAAGCCTGCTGCCTTCATTTGCAACTTCATGATACGGAAACATTTGCGGATTGATAAGCGAATGTGACATAATCGTACGCGGATAAAATACGGTAATATCCAAATTTCCAGATTTCTGGGAATTTTGACTCTAATTATGCGCATTCTCAAACAGTGTATACCAGGCCACTCTTTCGGGGGGGGGGGGGTATGGCCTGGGTACGAGGCTAATGTGTACATGTATGTGTAAACCACATAACAGCAAACTATGAGTCGTCTCTGTACACAATGAGTAATGTGGGGCTGCTCTAGCCCAGGCATTTACCATTTTATCTTGTGTCATGAATGAGGCAACTTTTAGCTACAAAGTCACAAAATGGTACAGTACAAGGCCAAAATAGGGCAACTTGCTTTATCCAAGTAAATGCCTTGGATTGGTTGTCAACTAGCCCTTCTATCACAAATACTGGAGTTATTCATACTTGTAAGCAGCAAGAAGAACAGCGTTAACTGTTAGTTTGTCCAAACCATTGCCAAATCTTGACAAAGAATTCAAACATCGCCATTTTATCATTCTGTAATAACATTCCAGAATGACAAATCCTGCAATCTCATTTATCTTACCACTTTCTAGGAATAAGCCTTAGAAATTCGACTTTTTGCACCCAACGGTTGTGTGGGGGGCACCTAGGTCTGGTCACGAGACTACTCTGACTGGTCCTGCACATCAGGTCAAAGGCTCTGGCATAGGTGCCAGTTTTAGTGTACCCTGCCCAGAGATTTCATACATGTACATGAGTGCGACTGACACACAGCTAATAATAGTCGACAGTGATATTTGTATCATTCATTGTAGGTGCGACAGAACCATTCTATGATTGGTCTGGTGTTTCAGAGGCTGCGCAGTGGCTGAGTGTGATCCCTGCACAAAGTGCGAAAAATGTTTCTACCTATTTTTCAACTGTCAAGAAACAGCTCTCATAGCATTTCGCTAGGCCTACATTGACGGTCATACACTAACATAATATAGCTACATGTATACTGTTGCTCTCATACAGGTTGACAGATTGAGCACACAGCCAGCCGCAACTTGTCAGCATCGCGATCATCCAGGTGGATTGCGATTCAATTTAATTGCCAAATTTACGCTTTGGAGAGCTGAATGACTGACTTTCTTGATTAAAATTTTTCTGGAAGCTCCCGGACATTTTTTTTCACACGACCAAATAACCATCCAACGACTCGCCAGACAACGTTCTGCAACCATTTTCTGGGAGCTAGCTCCTAACGTAGCATAACCACGTTCATTTTGCCAATGGTTAAGCATTCCATTGCCTTTTGGTCAGTGGTTTCCCTGGACCTGGCTAGGTCTGTGAAAGCCAACAGTTACAAGTCATATATTTTTTTGCCAGCGGCCACTCAAACATGGTTTGGCGGCCGCCGGGTCGGGGTCAGTAGTTCTGCTGTTACTGCATTGTCACAAGTACAATGCACATACATGAGAATCTCTCCTCCCCCCAATCTCCACACACAGTTTGATTGCTGTGGCTGGGAGAGCTACACTGACTGGATAAGCACGAAATTCTTTACGGACAGCAATACATACCCCAGTTCCTGTGATTGCGCCACCAGTGAGGAGAACTGCATCAATGTTGTTGATCCACAGCTGCAGAACATCTGGAACCAGGTAAATGATTTGAAATACGAACTGTTATTCCAATTCCGATATATGCAATGCTATTTGCTTTAGATTGTTTACCAGGATTTCATACAGGATTTTTCTGTGGGGGTGGGAAAAATGATGCGTACGGAACCATACCCCCCTAGGGTGGTATGGGGGCATGCTGCCCCAGGATTGAAATTTACATACTCTGAGGTGGCTTCTGGGGCCCCAAAAGTGCTTAAAAAGTAGCTATAAATTAACCACAGAGTATCAAAAAATTTCAACCTCTAGGAGGGATGGGGGAATTTCTCTGCATGAAACCCTGATAAATCTAACCATCATGGCTGGTGTGGCTATAAGTTATCAGCTAGCCTTCCTTCCCCCCCTTACAGTCCTGTAGTGATGAAGTGCTGGACTTCCTGAGGAGGACCCAGGTCGTCCTGGGAGGGATTGGCGTTGGCATCGGCCTCATTGAGGTGAAGTGTACAGCTGCATGTAGTGTACATAGCATACTCTATGCCCTTGTCTCTAGCAATGATGATATGGGCATGTACAATACACAGATAGTGGGCATGTACGATACACAGATGGTGGGCATGTAACTACTGTAGGTGTACATTTTTTCTCGAGAGAAAATGTTTTACTATAATTGCGATTGAATCCCCGACCACAAAATTTAATACACGGCATTACATAATTATGTACACCATGTAGCGTGTGACCCTAACTGCAAATTTAAAATTCCGTAAAGTTTAGCTGCGTGCATCAGACAGGATTTTGTAAAAGTTTAGTTCCGCGAAAGAAGTACTCCTATGGTATTTTGCCTTTTGCGGAAGGTTAAATTTCATGTACCATGGTCTCTCCTCCCTCTTTCTTTAGGTGCTTGGTGTCCTCATTGCTTGTGGCCTGGTCTGCTGCATCCAGAAAGCCAAGAACCAGTACACTTCATTTCAGAGGATATAGCCTCTATAATACTCATACACCTCTACTTAAATAGTACACCAATTAGTTTGCTGCATGATTGATCAATGACTCGCTTTAATTAGCCCAGAAGTGGGTGATGTATGACTGGGAGAGTATGTGCAAACTATTAGAGTTTATGGTACCATAATATTGCATGCCATATTTGAATACTATTCCAGTTATCCATCATGCATGCTTTGGATTTCATCATTAACTCACAACAATTCTCTCTCTGCA
This sequence comes from Phakellia ventilabrum, assembly GCA_963921505.1. NCBI lineage: Eukaryota > Metazoa > Porifera > Demospongiae > Axinellida > Axinellidae > Phakellia > Phakellia ventilabrum. Next base: position 4,409,431 of record OY997391.1, read on the forward strand.
GAGAGATATGCAGCTGATACAGGTATATATTTGTAAGAAAGTAGTATAGCTACAATGGCTACCATACAAGAACGTTAACAGATCAGAGTATCTAACCAATTCCGGTCCAGTCACATACTATACACTGAAAGTACAAGCAACCATACAAAACTAACAACCAATCTCAATTACACAATAGGAAAAGGAAACCAAATTGTAAACAGAGAAATTGAAGGCCTCAGATACAGGGAAATAATCATATAGGAAGCTGATCTAGCTGAGATGTGTTTATAATGCAATGGTGCAGCCCTAATCAAGACCAACGAAATTATATAATTGTATAACCCACGAAAGAAGTGCCAGGGCAAAGCTAATCCTATGCCTATTAGTGCACAAAACAAGAAAACAGCAGTAATGATCTACCCCAAATGGTTTCCTTAAAAGATAGCCTGCATGGCACGTGCAGAAGACTTCACTACCACTAGCAGAAGCCACAATAGGCCACTTTGAATATCATAGAGATATTTAGAAAAATAGCCTGCATGAGATGAATGGCTGCAGCTGGTCCCGTGGAAACCTACAAAGGTTTTTGAAGGACAGTTGAGGAAACTCTGTGGGCAATTGCAAAGATGACAAAAATCTGTAGGGGACATTCCCAATATAGCTATACCATCTGGGAGGCTAAGGCCAGGAGCTGGAAGGCACCCAGCTGTTCTTCCTTTGCTTGTGAGCTGGCAGCCCATGCAGCCTACCTCCCTTCCTACAAGCTGTTCACTGTTGTGGTTATACCACCTTGCTCCAACAATATCATGGATGTTGAGTAGCTGTATGACATATTCCTGGCAGAGCAGAAGGTTCTAAGAAAGGGGAGATGAAGGTGCTTGGATGCTGTGATAGCTGGCCACAGGGGGGAAACCATGCTCCAGTGGCACAACCTGTCAGTGGTGTGGATAGATTACCAGACAGCGTATGATCGGATCCCGCACGATTGGCCATGGTTAACTAACGTCCTCAATTAATGCACTGAGGCAGATACAACAATGCATCGTCAACTTCATCCCCAAATGGAGCTCCGAGTTCTATGACCTGGAGTTGTTGGATAGCAAGACCCGAGGCATAATGAGGCAATATACTGAGACCTCACCACTATGGGGTGTTGTTGGAGAGGCTGTAGCTATATCTGTTCCAAATTGAAGGAGGAAGGGCTCTCTTTGACCTTGTCCAATCATGGCGAAAAGAGAGATCATCTCGACAGATGCACACATGCAAAAGTAAGTAGAATTAAATGTATAATATTCTCGTACATCAAGCTCAGTAATGTGCGTTTGGCCAGCTTGTAAATCATTTGGACAGCTTATAAAGGGGAAGCTTGGTAAGCTGGGTACAGCATCAGTAGATGATCAGTTTGATGATAGCTGGAGAGAGCATGTAGAGAATAAGGTGACAGAGTACAGCGAGATGTCTAGTGCACGGAAGGATAAGGTTTTAGACAGGGATATAAGTTATGCCGAAATTAAAAAGTGTTTGAAAAGTCTAAAGAATAACAAAACTGGAGGTAATGATGGCTTAGTTGGGGAGCTTTTTAAGTATGGTGGCTCTGGAATGGCGAATCTGTTGAAAGCTTTATATGAAGTAGTCTGGACAGAAGAGGGTATTCCTAAACAATGGAGGCAAGGATTAATTGTTAGTTTGTATAAGAAAGGTGATGTTGAGGATCCAGGTAATTACAGAGGCATTACTCTATTGAACGTTGTTGGTAAACTGTTTTGTAAGATTTTAAATAATCGCTTGGTAATAAGATTAGAATCGGAAAAGGCTCTTCATGAGGGGCAGGCAGGTTTTAGAGTGAAAAGAAGTTGTGTTGATAATGTCTATACTTTGAACGAGATCATACAATGCAGAATAAGAGAAGGAAAATACACTTATGCTTTTTTCTTAGACATCCAGAAGGCTTTTGATACGGTTTGGCACGATGGTTTATGGTTTAGGTTGTGGGAATTGGGTGTTAGGGGTAGGATGTGGAGAGTTATTAAGAAGATGTATGACATTACAGAGAGTGCTGTTTTACTGGAGGGGGAAAATCCAAACCATTTGATATAAGCCAGGGGGTAGCACAGGGTTGTAGTCTATCGCCTATCCTATTTTCCATTTTTATTAATCAGTTACTAGATGAGGTTGAGAAAGCTGGGTTTGGTATAATCATTAAGAATGATGTTAAGGTTGGGGGACTAATGTTTGCAGATGATTTTGTTGGTTTAACTACTAATGCGGAGGATTTACAAAAGTTGATTAATGTAGTACAAGGGTTTTGTAACAAATGGAGGTTGAAATCTAACATCAAAAAGAGTGCTGTTGTGGTATTTTCTAAGGTGGCTATTACAGATATGTGTGCGTGGAAGTGGGGAGATAACGTAATTCCAAGGGTTGTAATTTACTGTTACTTGGGGATTGAATTTGCTGAGAATGGGTCATGGGATAGTCATGTACAGAAGGTAATTGATAATGGGAAGAAAAAGCTTAATCGTTTGTACCGGTTTGTCAGTAATAGAAATATCAGTACCGTTGCAAGGAGATTATTGTTAGTCTCAGTACTTCGTCCTACTTTAGAATACGGTAGTGAAGTGTGGGCTTGTAATAAACGGCAGACAGCTTCCTTAGAATCCATTCAGCTAGGAGCAGCTAAGAAGATACTTGGCTGCTCTTCCAAAACGTGTAATGAAGCGGTAAGGGGAGATATGGGGTTAGAGTCCTTGAAAGGGAGGAGGGATAGAAGCAAACTTAAGTGGTGGTATAAAGTCAATAAGTTGGATATTGAGCGGTATCCTAGAGTACTATTAGATGCTGAGTGGGAAGTGAAACCATGTAGAGGTAGGCAAAGGAAAACTTGGATGAAAGTAATTAATGAATTGCTGCTGCAGTTAGATTTAGATAGCCAAGAGGTATTAGCTGCAGATAATATTAATTTATTTTTAGATACGGTAGACGAAGCGTTGAGGGATAGAGAATACAAGGACTTTAATGACAGCTTGAATACTAAAGTTTAGTTGAATCTGTACAAGTCTTTCTGTAAGGAAATAGAATTCAAGAATTATTTGCAGGGGGTAGGTGATCCGGGTACAAGATTATTGTTTAAGTTTCGGTCAGGTACGAACGGTCTGAATGAAGAGTTAGGAAGACATAGGGGTAAAAATGATGATAGGCAGTGTAAATTATGCAGGGGTGAATGTGAGAGTGTGGTACATGTTCTCTGGGAGTGTCCAGCATATGACAGCATTAGAAATAATTTCATGGTAGAATTAGAAAATCTATTGGGGGGGAGGTTTGGGGAGTTTAGTACACTTGATAATTTTAATAAGGCAAGTTTTATTTTAGGATTTGAGAATTGGAACAGGGATGATTTTAAAGCATTATTAAAGCTAGTTAAGAGCTTTGTATTATTGATATGGGAGACTAGGAAGAAGGAATTGTATGGTGATCAGGATTGTGTGGTCTCTGGTTGTTCTTGCTCTTGTCCTCTGACTGGAGGTCTTACAAGCTCCGCCTGCGTCTGTGGGTGCGTGGTCAATGGCGTAAGCGCTACGGCAGCAACATGAGTATATTATTATTACCCCTGTTTGTAAACCATTTGGCCAGGTTATAAACCATTTAGCCAGCTTATAAACCATTCAGCCGATGTGTTTATCAAAAGCCGGCCAACAACTGGATGACTGATTTATAAACCGGTGGCCATGTTTTTGTGAACACTGATCTAGCTGCAAACATAGTCTCGCGGGCCAGCCCCCTTCCGCATTCTCGGGGGTTGGCCCGCGAGACTACTGCAAACAGTGGTGAAGCACACAGCATGTGATCTAAATACCAGTATATAAGCTAAGTACCAGTATATGAGCTAAATATTATGTACTTTATAAATGCCAGTATTATTTGTGAGTTTCACAGTGGCGCCGGCTGGAGGCAGCGCGCGCCGTAGGTCATGTGACCAGCAAAGATCAGATTATTCATAACTTATAGGCAACCGTAGTGGATCCGCTGTACTGTGTCTGAGATCGCTCTTGGGGAAGACGTAACAATGGGCGCTATAAAACTTCATCCAGCGGGACAGTGCTTCAGGGTACTCTTTATGCTTATCAACCTATTCTTTTTGGTAAGCCATTGTAACTACATGTACGCGCAAGAAACTCAGTAGTCCAGTGATGTGGGATGTTATATCAAAACTTGAAATTCCCTACTGGAGAATTGTATTTTGTAGCTGTGCCGGTGCTAGACTCAGTAGTTAAAGGGCTCTATTTTGAAGCTTTTGACCGAATAGGGTGGCCAGACTGGAACCTGGGGATGGGGAATGAAGAAGATGAAGCATGCTCCAAACTTACAAAAAGCCATTCCAGATAATTTTTTTAATACCTTGCTGTAGCTGGTCTGGCTATGCGAGACTATGTTATAGCAGAGCTGCAAATTTTGCAGACTTTGGGTTAACTATGTAAGGAACATTTAAGTTTCTGCAAGTGTGACGACAACTAGTTTTTAGATGAAATTATACTGAACTGATAAATTGTACAGTAGCTTCTTTGAACTTTAATAGACTAACTTTAAGACTAAGTTTCATCCAAATGGTGCTGTGTGTTTGCCATCAGTGAGGCATAATAAAGGTACTTTGGAACAGTTGGATGTATTTTGGAATAGGTATTTTGGAATATCTGACTAGTAACCATTCCTGTCAGGAGAAGACTTGTCTTATTGGAAGTTGTAGGTATTCGAATTACCCACATATACCTTACAGTTTCAATGACTATAATTGCACTCTTCCAAAAGGTACAATCAGTGGATGTTTTAGGCACAGTTTGGCTCTCTGTTTAATGTTTTTGAGCACTGTTCACCAAACATTCTACAGTGAGAACCACCTAGCTCACAATGCAAGCATACTCGTTAGAGTAACTATGTATGGACACCATCAGATGAAGAGTGTTATACTGTACCAATTTTCATGTGTGTCATGATAATTAGTCGTTAATATATTATTGCATAGAAATTATTGAGTCACCTCATTCCCAGGCCTGCATCCTAGCTTGCATATCTAAGATTCATTGATGATATAATAGTCACATGGCCACATGTTAAACAAAACTATAATCACATGCTAATATTCACTACTACACTGTTTCTTGTAATGTGGCTTCTATTTATGGCTCTTTGTAATCTGCACACACACACATGCACTGGCACACAGGTCCTTGGTCTAGCCCTGATTGGTCTGGGGATCTATCTATTCGTAACTCATAACGACTTCGAATACCTGACTGGCAACAACATTGCATCCGGTGCAACTGTCATCGTCATCGCTGGTGTTGTGACTGTGCTCATCACACTCTTGGGACTGATTGGAGCTTGTGGACTATGGGTTCCACTGCTGGCCCTCGTAAGACTGTGGTACTGTAGCCATCGCTATCGAGCCCTTTAAAAATCAGTACTACCATAGATAAACCTTCATTTGGTCCTCTAGCCAATTATTAAGTGTCCTTGATTACTAGAGGTCAACCTTCAACCTTGGTTGCTAGCTTGCCTCACAAGGAAGCCCTAGGTATGAGGCTATCTACTACCAGCAATTTGTCCAGACATGTACATGTACATGAAAATTTAATAACTAGGTAAGGAGTAGTGACAAGGTAAGTTTATGGCTCTGCTGAAGATGAAAGAGTCAGCCAAAACCAGAAGGAGTAGAGCTTGTACAATGATCAATCTGAAATTGGCTGCAGAAAATGGATGCTCAGTTGGGATGAATCTGTTTCCATGCTGGTCTGAGGGACTATAGCTACTGCTGCTACTCACTAAAACTAAAATTGTTTCTGACTCTGAGGCTAAAACTAAACATATTCACTTTCCTGTTATAAAGTATGCAATAAATTCCTGTGGTGCTGCCCTACTTCATTCCAGGTTTATTTCTCAGAATTGTCCATCATGCTTAAGCAACCCTACACAATGCTATAATTATGCCTACTGCTATCAGTGCTATAGCTGCTCTGACTCCCTGACACCCCTCACTGTATTGGTTTTGTGTTACATATGTACATGTATACACACACACACACACACACACACATACACACATACATACAAACACACACACACACACACACACACATACACACACACACACACACACATACATACAAACACACACACACACACACACACACATACCCACACACACACACACACATACCCACACACACACACACATACAAACATATACACAGTATGCTGTAGTTGTACTAGTCATCGTCATCCTTGAAATCGTGGGTGGCATTCTTGGATTTGTGTATCGAAACAATCTGGTAAGTCCTCATAAATCAGCCTGGCTAAGCAATCTATAGCTCTCTCCTTTACTATAGTTCTCCCCCCTTCTATCCATAGAGTGACACAGTGAGCGATAGAGCTTCTGAAGCTATTGGTCAATTCAATGACACTAGTGGTGCTGAGGACGACGCCATCAACTTTATCCAGAATGAGGTATGCAGGTATAATGTTAGGACTGTTCTTGAGGTAGTAGGAAATTATATACTAATTAATATGTATATGCATGAATATGCACACATGCACGAATATGCACACATGCACGAATATGCACACATGCATGTGCTCCACACATCACACACATACACCTGAGTGCTACTCTTGACCTAACTAAACCTAATAATGAGGTAGTTTGTGGCCAAGCATGAAGCCAAGTTTAAAAGAACACCTGTTTTGAGGAAGTTACTGTAGATGGTTATCAGTCTAGTCATGGGAACCCCTACATGCTATGATTGCTGAGCGACCAGTTCAATGGGGACAAAGAATCCTTTTGATCCTCCCCTATTATTCCATGTTATGCTCTCAATAAAAATCTAAATTATGATCAAATATTACAACAATAATGTTATTAGTCTCTTTTGTTGTATTGGAGCATTAAGGACGATTCGATATAGTCCTCCATAGAGGCCGCACGAGTGCGCGCGCACACGTGCGTGTACTGCATGCCCTAGCGTAATCTTTGACTAAAAATAGCGCTTATTATAGTGGCAAATGCCTTTATTAAGTGAATTCGTTTACCGATTGTTCTGGCATAATTCCTCAGTGCTAGAAGTTACCTATTATGCTCAAAACAATGCCAGCATAATGTGGAAGAGCCTAGCCAGGGTGAGGGGTGTGCACTGGGGTTAAGAGATTCCCCAGTGATAAAAAAAGCTCACAAGTGGGCTGCAAGGAAAGCAGTGAAGACAACAATAGTGAGAAGAAGCTGCCGATCGCCAGTAGAATAGTTAACAAAGGTAATGGAAGAGAGAGAGAGAGTCTCACCATGCTGCCGATCATCAGTTGCCAGTGAGCAGGCAGCAAAGGGAAGATGAAACAGAGACTCGACATGCTGCCAGGCATTCCGAGTACCTACTTCAAAGTGGATGGGCAAACTCTTAAACCTCACTGCACTGGGTCTCATTATACTGCCATAAATAACTGCACATGAGGCACCTCTCCTGTGCATAGCATATACCAGTGTATATCGTACAACTATCACATATCCGTTCCCTACACACACACACACACGCAGTTTGATTGCTGTGGTTGGGACAACCTCACGCAATGGACAGACTCTCCCTTTTTCATGAGCTTTGATCGATTGCCTCAGTCTTGCGAGTGTGACCCTAGTGAAGAGGAGGACTGCACCCCCAGCCCAATTTCACCACAGAACATCTGGAACCAGGTGAAACATTGCTCACTTAAAAACACAAATTGTGTATTCAAAGCCATATGAATGTTTACCTCCATTGGCGTCTGAGACTTTCTGCCTGTGCTAGAGTAGGAGGTTAACTGTTAGCCTCTCTTACCTCTCTCATAGACCTGCAGTGATGAAGTGCTGGACTTCCTGAGGAGGACCCAGGTCGTCCTGGGAGTGATTGGCTTTGCCTTTGGCCTCATTGAGGTGGGTGTGGAGCTACATGCATGCGTGCATGCTAACATGTAACTACAATGAAACAAGACTGAATATTATCTAAAAACCAGCCCGGTGTTTTTTATATACATCATCCAACTGAAGGTTGTGCTCAGCAACAGGTCAGTCTAAACTAAATGCAGCTGTAGAATGGATCAGCTTGGCTAGACAGTGTCGTACAGCTTCCAGCGAAAAATGCTGACACAGCAATTTTGTAGTGCGCTTACAGTTAGCAATCAGAACTTGCCAAGACAGAACTATCATCGCTACCTACCACTCTTTCACTGTCTAGGCAACACAAAACTAACCTAGCTTGACGTACCTTGGCCTATTGAGCCTGCAAATTTCCAGTAGCTTCCACTGCGCTCGTGGCTATAGTAGCATAGTAACAGAATGACGTAACTTACCGCACATGATAATTGCAGACGAACACACACACACACACAGACGCGGGAACGTAAAGCAATCTTAGTACCAGCCCACCCGTGGTGGAGATGTGGCCTAGGAGTGAGACTGCATCTTATGTGCAGATAAACGGTCATCTATTAATGAGCTGGTAACTTTTAGCCTCGTTCCCAGGCCTCCACCCCAGCTTTCAGTACGGCCAGGAAGCACACCTGCATTAGCTGGTGTTTGAGCCTGTCTTGGAAAACTAAGCATCCTGAACCTCTCCGTCTGACATCTGTATACTTAGCAAAAGGCAGCTTGTAGACTACAGTCCATGTGTACAGATTTATATACCTGTTCAGCATACTAAGCTTGTTTCGCCGTTTACAGAACTGTAAACCTATGAACCACACAAGACATGGACAATGTTCTCTTAATTTACCCCTCCCTCCCTCCCTCCCTCCAGGTGCTTGGTATCCTCATTGCTTGTGGCCTGGTCTGCTGCATCCGGAAGGCCAAGAACGAGTACACTACAGTGTAGTTTAGAACTGCAACTCACCTTATCAAGTGTGCTGCCTACTTTATGCTACCTTTTACATGTAATCTTAGGTTTTTAATCACTGTTGTGGCCTGTGACCATAGAATAGTGGTAAATTATTATTATACAATGTCAAGTCACCATTTAACTGATATCAGTACGTGACCATGGATTTTTTTTTGTTTAATCGTTTATACATTATCAACTTTTGTCAAGAAATGGCCAATTTCATCTTAAGGTACTCCTCCACTACTTACTGTGTTTGCTTCCCAAAAGCCAAACATTCTGAGAGGAGTGTGCATTGAGTGCCAGAGCTCTGCTATCAATGTAGTTCATGACATCATTAACAGCACGCTCCAGAGGTCAAATTAAGGTGGATTGCCCCCATTGTGTGCTGAACTTGAGCATTAATTAGTTTACAGCGCATGGCCTGGGAAGAGGCTATATGCTGAACTTTAAATTTGACCTATGTACATCTGTATACCTCTGACATGTCAGTGGGGGGAGGTGCCAACTACCTACCCAGGCCACTTGATGAGGTCAATAAATCTCATTAATCCCATTTAAAGAGCCCTGTCTGCATATTTTAGTGGAAGGTACACAAAACAAGGCCCAATCTTCTTTTGTCTGTCCGAAAAGCCGCTCTATGGAAAGAAAGAGCTACTTGAGCATTTCCTGTTCCCAGGAGAGCCACTACAAGCTAGTCCATAGGGTCTGCACGTCATTGGGGCTTTAAGAGTTAACTTAATTAATCAAGAGGAAATTTCCCTCTACCTCAATTAATTAAAGCTATGTCTGGATATGTTCTGAGCTATCACAGTTATTTTGGCTATGCATAGGCCAACCATCCATGATCATAATAATAAGGAGCGGCTATAATAATAGGATCCTGTATGCTTTGATCGATGGTATTGATATCAACCGTTGGTATGTAAAATTGAGGGTGGTAGTTAAAAATAGCAAGTTTTAGCAATAAATAAAAAAATGCTAAACTGTAGTCCAGTCTGTGCCAGTAAAGAATGGATGAGCTTTAATCTCTTCTACTCCGGCCAATCCACAACCTATACAATACACAGAGTGAGTAATAAATAGAAACTGGTGCCGGATAGCTTAAAATAGCAAACACATACCTAATCTCTCATTTGGGTTCACTTGTAGTAGCTGGAAAGAACAATAAGCACAATGCACACACAGCGGGTAATCACACGGATTTGAGTACGGATGAGCAATAGGTAAGCAGAAGTGAATTTTACTTATTGTGTCAACAATACTTGTCTCCTACCCTCCCAACACTCCAGTGTCACATACGCCCACCTGTTTGAGCAGCGACTGTGCCTCAGGGGACAGAGCAGTGGGGATCCTCAGGGGGATGTGTGAGTGCACCCCACCCGGGTGGCAGTCCACCAGCCTCTGCAGAGGACACATTGAGGAAGTGTATGTGTTGATGCAGTACACCAACTGAGATTGCGTGGAAGATGAAACTATTTCGTAGAGAATGTGGCAGTTTGGAATCAAAACTTGATGAGTACGAGGCAATTAATGCTACAAATGCATGTGAGCCTTCATGTGAATTATGCAAGCATAGTTATGATTTGTTTGCAGATGATTGTATGGCTTAGGTTAAGTGGGGGCAATCTTGATAAAAGTACAAAGGAAGCCTGCTACAAAAATACACTATGCCCTTTTGCACAGGTGTTATCAAGGTGTTCCCCAAGGATAAATAGAATTTGCATATGTGGCAGTCCCGTAGAAAACGAACAGCACCAGTGCCTTCAAAGCCCTATATCTCAGAACTTCTATTAAGGGTGGGGCTCATAATGTTGCGTAGAAGCCTCACATATTGATGCTACTACGCGGCGCGTATGAACCCTACCCTTAACGGAAGTTCAAAGATACAGCGCTTTGAAAGCGTGGATTTGATTAAAATACGCGACGGAATAATGTTCGTTTTCTACCCAGGACTGCCACATATATCAATACTTAAATCTTCTTTCTGTCTGTCACGGACACGTGATGTCGCCTAATCACATGCGATTGTGCGAGAATACATAAAAAGTTGGTCACATTATCTAATGGTCCTGACCTCTACTTTTGACCTCAACTTCAACCTATATACAGCCTGACAGACGCCACAGAGAGCTGCGAGCAGAGCAAGTAGCTGAAACAAGTGACTTCAACCATGGATATAGCTTAGCCTGACAGAGACCTCCGAGGGTTGCGAGCGAAGAAACTTAACCAGAGAGTTGCAAGCGAAGCAAGTGACTTCAACCATGGATATAGCTTAGCCTGACAGAGACCTCCGAGGGTTGCGAGCGAAGACATAGAGTTGCAAGCGAAGCAAGTGACTTCAACCATGGATATAGCTTAGCCTGACAGAGACCTCCGAGGGTTGCGAGCGAAGAAACTTAACCAGAGAGTTGCAAGCGAAGCAAGTGACTTCAACCATGGATATAGCTTAGCCTGACAGAGACCTCCGAGGGTTGCGAGCGAAGACATAGAGTTGCAAGCGAAGCAAGTGACTTCAACCATGGATATAGCTTAGCCTGACAGAGACCTCCGAGGGTTGCGAGCGAAGACATAGAGTTGCAAGCGAAGCAAGTGACTTCAACCATGGATATAGCTTAGCCTGACAGAGACCTCCGAGGGTTGCGAGCGAAGAAACTTAACCATAGAGTTGCAAGCGAAGCAAGTGACTTCAACCATGGATATAGCTTAGCCTGACAGAGACCTCCGAGGGTTGCGAGCGAAGACATAGAGTTGCAAGCGAAGCAAGTGACTTCAACCTACAGCCTGACAGATGCCACAGAGAATTGCGAGCGAAGCAAATAGCTGAAATAAGCAACTTTGACCATGGATATATTTAGTCTCACATAGCCAGACCCATCGAGTCTGGCTAAGCGAAACTAGGATATATCGCTTCAACCTACAGCCTAACAGACACCTCCTAGTTACAACCTCTAGAATGAAAAATCACGTAAGTACTCACATGCATACATTTTGTAGGATTTCTTTACGCTAGCAATTGCCTGACATACATGCATCATGCATGCACCCACACCAGAAGTGCATGTCGCCACACAGGACCTCACATTGTGCATGCCATTGACACACCTTTCCAGTGAGCACTTCGAAAAGCAATGCCCCGAGGCTCCACCAGTCAGCAGCCTCGGTGGGCTCCACCAGTCCCTGCAGCTCTGTGTAGGGATGAGGCAAGGTACACACATTAGGAGGGAAATTGTTGGCATGACCACCAGAAGTAGAAGTAGGAAATTGAAAATGGAAATGTGCTATAAGATGCAGATCCAGGCTTCTGAGAACTAGGAACCAGGCTTACTTAATACTATAGCTTCCACTTGACTTACTGTTTACATGAGCGATGCAATTGCTAGAAAGGACCAAACTGAGGGTGAGCTGTACTGTGTCCCAAAATGGGAGTGAACAAGCTACAAGGTGTTTGCCAGACCAAGTGATGCAAAAGTAGGTGTATTAATTAAAAGTACCACAAATCTCATAATGATGTTTCTAAGAACTTCATAATGGTGTTTCTAAGAACTTCATAATGATGTTTCTAAGAACTTCATAATGGTGTTTCTAAGAACTTATGCAACCAAGCTGTGCATACCACTAAGCTGTGCATACCACTCTTAAACCCCTAGTGCTGGTGCAGGGTAAACAGGCATATGAAAAAGCTGGAAACAGAGTACCCTGCATATCCTGGTCAACCATCTGGAAGGCTGTCTCTGAATTTAATGCTATCTATTTTCCATTTTTCCATTTCCAATATGCCCCTGCAATATTTGGATACTGTCAGGGAAATATCCAGTTATTGCTGCATCAGCGTAGACTGGTGGCTTGTAGCAGGTGTTTATTCAGCGAACTTCGCAACCACCTACATGTAGCAACGTCAAATAACCAGGGATATGTAACGAATTGTGCAGCTATACAGGTACTTGTGGCATGGGGCGTGGGTGTTTGAAAGGCACACCACATTGGACAGACTCCCATGCACACTCATGTACCTAGCATCCCTGTACCCTAGGGCATGAGGGTTGCTTGGCAACCGTGGCTTCTTCTCACTGTACCATGGGTTTGAACCCTTCATGCAGTTTGATGTATTCCTGAGGGTAAAGTGCAGTTTTATGTTATTACCTAGGCTTCACCCTTGGGAATACATAAAACTGCACTCAGGGCAAAACCCATGGTACATGTATACATGTACAACTACGAAATGCATGTAACAGGTACATGTACATGTAGGTGCTACAGACCCAGAAGTCAGCCTACGGGTGGCGAAAGGGACGGGGCAGGGCTGAAGGCTTATTACTTTTGCAAGCAGCCCGTCGTCCTTTGCTATCTGCAGCACATTTCCAAGTATCAGCCGTCGATACAACAGGAGAGCGGAGATACGAGCTGTGCTGCTTAAAACTCGCATTATACATCGTTCGATTGTGCCATCCATCCCCGTGCTCATATCTCTCCTTATACAGAGGCTAAACAGACTCTGGGTATTAGTATACATAACAGACTTTTGACTAAGTGACATATGTAACACTAGCTGAGATTCTGAGCCCGTTGTGCCATAATTAATGGCCTTGTGGTGCTCAACAATAATGATTCCGATGCTTACTCAATAAACCAGAAGTGAAAGGAGATTGGCAATAGTGGGATAATGCCCACAGATCTCACAAACGCAGCCAAAACGGCAACTACTATGGCAACTCTGTAGCACAACTGTACCTGAAGGGCTCAGAGATGAAACAGGAACACAGAGCTAGAAAGACTGCTAGTGTTCTCTCCAGCAATAGTATGGGAGCCGCAAACTTGAGTTTTGAGCAGGTACTTACAAATTTAAACCACATGTACCCTGCACGAATATCACATGCCACGTAGCTCCATATTCCAGAGTTAGAGCAACCCTTGGGGTCCAGAGCTAGCTTTGTGCAGGCTACAAGGTGTGCAGTGCCTCCTGGAAAAAGTCTAGCGAGTCTCTAAGGATAGTTGGTGTTGCCACTGCTCCTCAGCTCAACGTCCAACGTCCCGAACTACAATGAGGGTTGCAACAAACCTGTCGGTGCTAGCACTAAAAAAATAATTGCGTCTCAATAGCAGATTCTGAAGTGATTTAAAAAATGAAATAGATAAAAGATCCATGAAGAACTGAACGAAAAAAAGAGGGCTGGTCCGGGAATCGAACCCGGGACCTCTCGCACCCTAAGCGAGAATCATGCCTCTAGACCAACCAGCCTCTCTGCCCTGAGGCAACAAAACTTGTACTATCATAGTATTTCATTGTTTTACGCCCACACATTGCTTCAGACTAATGTGTGGTCTGTTAGACAATAAACGCAACCATAGACACCATTCAACACAAATAGGCATTGTACTTAAGGTGGCCATGAAATACTTGATTGCTATTTTGTACTGCTTGTACACTCGGAATTCATTGGGTTCTGTGTTGCCACAAAGTGTTTTATACTAGCATACATGTAGTCATGGTTCAGAAAGCCCCTAGCTCTAATGTCCATTCTTGGACAACCACCTACATGTAACTTGAAATTATACGCGTTCCAACCCAGAGCAGATGTAGCATGAAGAACTGAACTACAGCTGTGGCTGTTACATATCATGTTTCAGTATCGGTCTAAAGTACCATGTTTAGATTGCTCAGTGGGTTGTGCTATTTATTAGTCATACATATATTCATTTTTGTAGGCCTCCTCTGTGTTTTTGTTTTGTTAGGTGGTTCTTGTCTAAGCATTTGCTGCGCAACCACCCTCACATGCAGAAATGACAAAAATGTGCATGGACATTGGTTACCTGTACCAATTCTCGTCACATTGCCATATTGAATGTACATGTACAAATTTTGTATAATTGTCTGTAACTCCATCGCCAGCCTAAGAATACTTGCTATAACAAGCATGAGTAAGCTCCACACATGTATAACCAGGTTGGATAAATAAACCCTTTCCATGAAAAATACCACTAATGACCTCACAGCCCACCTGGAGCCACATAGAGCATCTGTAGGAGCTCATACTTCTCCTCCTGCTCTACAAAGTCCCACTTGCCAAAGTAGGTGAGCACAGCTTGTCCTGGGTGGGATGAGAGCAACCACGTACAAGATAATAATTATAAATACATGTACATGTACATGTGCATATATGTAGAGATATAGGATGGCCGTCAGTGTGGTGAGGGGATCTTTTCATGGTAGATCCAACCAAAGTAGTATGTAACAGTCTCATTCCCATACCTGCAGTCTGGGAATATTAGTTAGTGTACATGAGTTTAATATGTTCACAAGAACAAATCTTAAATCGGAAGGGGAACGCTAGACCTAGAATTTTGATGTCTATTGCATCGTTTCGTGATATTATAAACCCAACCACAAGAATGAGGTATACAAACAATACATACATGTAGCTTTGTTCCAGTCTCTCCACTCCCGGCTTTACTACATGTGAAAGGTAGCCGGGAGTACATGGAGAATAGGAACAGGGCTACACAACACACTCACACTAAATATACCTGTATTAGCCAGGAGGACATTGTCAGGATTGAGATCCCTGCAGTCACCACAAAGGAATGGAAGAGTAGGTCAATCATGCACCTTTATTGAACCAAGTTCCATGCTTAACTCTAACCAGTTGTATATCAATTTACTTGTGCTCCATTTATTATGTGGAACAGAAATCTTCACTGGAATGGGACTACGATGCCTACTCACCCACCTGCAGATAACCCCATGGATATGCAAGTGCTCCAGGCACAGGACGATCTGGGCAGCCCAGGTACGGACACTGTCCTCCAGCCTCCTTCCCCACTCGTCGACAACCCCGCCCACATTGGGAGAGCTGTGCTGCGAACCGGGAGAGAAGCAAGGCGAGCTCTGCCGCGGAGAGCCCTTGGGAGAACTGGTGGCCGATCTAGTCCCCCCAGGACTGCTGCCACTGCTAACCAGCTCCTTTCCTTCCCCAGAGCCCCAGGGCTCGGCCGCGAGGGTGTCAGCACCAGTTCTCCCGCCAGTTCTGGTATCATCAGCAGGGCCGCCTAGAGACTCTTGTGTGGACACTGTCGGTGTGGGCGGCTGGATGTTGATTGCAGTACAGGCTGGTTGCCCCCCAGTATCAGGGCGATCCTCTCTCTCTCCAACCGGAGGGTTTCGCTCCTCACTACTTCCCTCCGTATCACCGGCTACTGGGTGTTCTCTGTCAGATGTCGTCTCAGACCTGGCTCCATCTGGCTTCGCTTCGGAGTCGCTACATTCCTCCAGTCTCTTCCTCATCAGGGCCAGCCTGTCCAGTGAGTCTGTGGCTGTCTCACTACTGGTAGAGGAGTCCCCTTCAGTTGCATTGCTGCCCAGGCTACTGGTCACGGGGAGATCAGTGGGTGGGACGATACTTGAGAGTTCGTTTAGCATACGGTCCATTTCGTCATCGTCTTGCTCCAAAGAATGACTGAGGCTTTCATCCACTTTGGTGCTATCTGATGCCAATGTTCTATCAGGGCTGGGTCTGGTTTTGATTCCAGAATTCAACTTGGTCTCCATTCCAAAATTACCACCGTATGCTGCAGATTTTTGTCTCAAAAGCGTCAGAGGCGACGGGTTCAGTGCGGCTTCTTTCAACCTCTTCCACTGCTCTCTCTTGCCGTTGACAAAGTTAATGAGGTGTCCACCGTTTACATGCTCCAGTAGAAGAAAGATGCGTTGGTTGGAGGTCTCATAGTGGTGGAGGAGACGAACCATGTGTGGACTGTGGGGCTAGATGGGAAGATGGGAGGGAGTGAGGGAAGATGGGAGGGAGGGAGGGAGGGAGGGAGGGTGGGAGGGAGAAATTGAGGCATAAATATTTTATCTTTGCAGTATGTTCAACTTTTACTACAAAAAAGGTCACCAAAAACATTTTGTTAAATGAAAGAACACGTAGGGATGGAATCCCAAAAAAGCAACCAAACAAGGTAAGAACAATACCACAGTACTTTTATGGATTGCCGTCCCTACATCTTTTGCCATGTTTCCAACCATGGGACGAGAGGTGGTTAGTTTAATACAGTAGTGATGTGTACATCCTGTGGTTAGTTTTTAATGTTGCCCAATTTTGCAATTTTGTAATATGTATGTATAGCATGTGGGAAACCAAGGTTGTCTGCATTGTGAGCAGCTGCAATCATTTATTGATTTGAGCAGCTGTAATAATTTATTGGTAGATGGTATTGTGACTGGTTGGACTTGTCAAAGCGGAATTTATGAACAATGGGGACTCCAGAACATTCTAGGGGCTTGACCTCTACCCTTGTTACTAGCATTGTTACTAATTACTGCTGTCTGCCTTAAGGTTTACATGTTGTAACTCAGGGTTCATAGTCTGCCATTATTGTTGACATAAAAGCTGGCCTGATTTTGTGCAATACCAATAAAAGTTAAGCCAAAACGGGAGGCCACACTTGAAAAAAGGCATGACGCGCACCCATGAAGTTGGTTGGTTGGTTTGGAGGTTCAGCAAAAAAGGTCCTCAAAAGATGGGGATTTTTTTGCTGACAAGAGTTTAAGGTTTTCAGACAGGCTAAACTATGCTGGAGCCAGCTGGAGGCATCTTTATTAAATACTGATTTGTTATTGTGATTTGTAGCTGTTTGAAGCTTGTGTTTTTTACAGTAGAGGATAATTGCACTCGAGTCGGGCGGGGCGAGATGGGTCACGAGCTAGCCAGCATGTCGCGAGAATAACAACTAACCCAGAAGCATGCATAATAATACTGCTGCAAAAAGCTACGAAAAAGCGACTGGTTTTTGGCAGGTTGTTGTGTCTATGTACAACATAGCTGACTTCAAGTTCAGAACCGTCGCGACTCAATACAAGAGCTCGAGTACTACTGGGACCGGCAGCCGAGTTGAGATCGGTTTCGACTGAATCACTCCGGATTTGTGCTTCTGGCCTTGGAGATGTTTCTTGAGATGGTACTCGCTTAGTCCGCTATCACTGCATTGCACTTACATCGCTCACTCGGCGGTGGCTCTCCAGTATCTCGTTCGGCCGTGGCTCGCAGGCCAGCCCACTTACTTCCGCAGCACCGATCGCTTTCAGTATCGGCACGCGGACCGATACTGAAAGCGATCGGTGCTGCGGAAGTAAGTGGGCTGGCCCGCGAGACTACGTTCGGCCGTGGCTCGCTCGATTCTCGATCATGATCGCGAGTGCGAAGTAAGGGTTGGGTCATAATTATTTAACCATTACATGATGTCATACTACGGTTAATTGATTATTTATGACGTAATGTATGTAATTATGACGCTTTGTGACGTAGTTGGTCGGTTGTTTCGGGGTTCCGCAAAAAAGGGGCTGTGCGTCTTGGACTTTTTTTGCTGTGGCCTCCTGGCCAAAAACTACTATTGCTGTCTCTCAAGAGCACAGAGCTGCGAATCCTGTTGCAGCATCATTTGATGTGGTTTGTGAGGCATATGTCCTCACAGAGATGTGGTGATGTAAATCGTAACTAGCAGGGGATATATTACAGTAGAATTGTTTAGTAGGTTATTTGTTTTTGGAGCCAACTGACAACAGCAAGACCATAGCAGTCGTCCATTTATAGAGCACATTCTGAATTGCAACATGTTTTTCACGCAGGTCCTGGTTGCACAGCTGCAGCTTCTAGCTATAATGTAGACTAGTACTCTGTGTATGTACAATTCATATTTATTACTCATGTTGAGTGTTAGCAAGGATAGTTACAGTTCAGAGGAGACCACAAACAACTGCAGGGCAATGTGGGCAAGGATGATAGATCATAGGAGGGCAGAGTACTGAGAACAAGGTGGGTTGTGACTCTACATCATCGAGGTTAGTCTAGCAGTTGTACCATTACATTCACACTATAAGCCTTAGAGTACAGTGTTAGTATTTTCCTGCATTTCATTGGTCAATTACAGGTCTCTACATGTATAGAGACCTACCTACAACTTTTATAAGTCTGTTTTCTCAGGGAATTCCTGAGGATGTTTATTAAAAATGGCTACTAAGTTACTATTGCACAAACTTTCTGTACAGCTATCTATCATTCACTAAAGCAGTTAGCTACTTACTACATTTTGCGCTAGCGGTACAGTGGTAGGGGGTGAGGCGATCGAAGGTAGAGCTGGAGATCGCAGCTAGAGGCGGGGCTAGAACTCGCACATGTAAAGTGAGTCGACCTTGCTGACTCCAGTCCGTTTGTGGCTAGCTATTTCTTGCAGAGCAAGCTACTAAGCTCTGTACTTACCGTCATCTTCTCATTGCATGTATGCTTGACTTTAAAACAGTTGCTAGGCCCATACACTAAATAACTTAGATACCTCGACCAATGAGATCTACAAGATTTAGAAACCCTTAGCCCTTAGTAGTGTCCTCGCTTCACTCGTGTGCTACAGCCTCAGGCCTCGGGTTTCTAAATCTCATAGATCTCTTGGTCTCAGTATCTAACCAGTAACGCATTCCTACGATAAAGGCACTCCCAAGTCCTGGTCCACACCTCAGCCGTTGCAAGCTTACTACAAGTAAAATTTCTAATCACATGCTCAGTTGAGCTTCCAGTTAGTTATTAATGATTGTGAAAATGGCGTGGAACGGCAAGCGTTCACTCGAGAGCGCTAGTAAATCACTGCCGAAAACTTCGAGTCTTTTGAGAGCACTCTGGTATGAGTGCAATACCCCGCAGAGAATGCCGCTTCTTCGTCATTATAATTTCTTTAGTCATTATTGTACTAGCACAATAAGAAAGAAACAAGAAGTAGTACAAACCTGCCGATTTCGTACTTCAGCGATGCTTTCTAGCTAGTATTTGGTATCAGTCTTTTGTTTATGAAAACACTTGAGAATGACAGGTACAGCTCATGACTGTGTGAATAGCATATAACATCATTTTCTACACTTTTGATATAGCGGCCATTTTTTCCGTGCCACCCTACATATGGAGTACTACCGCACTCACTCCGTGATTAGTGCACACACATTGCCTTGTTCCCAAACTTTCCCTGCATGAAAGCACAACAATTATCCTGCCATGGGTTGGGTTGGAGGGGGAGGGGGAGGGGGAGGAGCCTGGAAACATGATCGTGTACTGTAGGTGTGCACTCCCAGTTGGGCAGCCAACTCACCGGGGAGATGTTCTTGCTCTTCTTTGGCCTGCCCCTACCTGAGGCGGCAGCCTTTGCTGATCTGTGCAGAATCTAATATGGTAGCACACGGGGATAAGGAAAAGCGTCAGTGTAACATAAAGCATTGTGTTGCAGCCACTATACATACACATGTAGCTCAAATAAAAGTAATAACCCGGGCCATCTGTTTAATGGCTACTTCACTATCTCCTAGCTGCTCAGCATTTGCAATGTAAGATTACACATGTACATGTAGATCTAATCATTGACTGCAGCACTATTTGGAAACCTACTTCTGTTCCCATACTTGATAGCATGGACAGCAGCTGGAAACAACTTGCACAGTTAGCACGCACACTGTATACAATACTGCATGCACATACATGTACATGTAGCCTCGTTCCCGGGCCCACGTGCACATTTCACTTCAGCTAGCTGTGGGCCTGGTATTGCTTCTCACCTATGTGTAAAGGCAGAAAGGTAAAATTTTGCATGGGCAAGGACAGCTGCAGTTCACAGACAACGAAGGAATTAAGGCAGCGAATTTACACACTACTTGTAGCTACTCTTCAGAGCCTGTTTGTACCACAGACTGAGCACTGAAACATTGTCACCAGCAAAGGTAGAGAAGCGTAACCATCTTTCACACGGTCTCTGCCCACGTGCAATTAAGTAAGTTAAATCACGTGAGTACCAGGCTGTCCAGTATGAAATGTGCACGAGAGCCTGGGGATGGGTCTAGCATACACATGTACATATACATGTATGTGCATGTAAGTTGTGTAAATACTGCACTACCAAAATCTCTAGTTGCCGAGCGCAGCGAGGCCAATAATCGCGTTCAATGGGCTCCAAATCTCAGCTAGCGTTTATATATATATATATTTAGAGTATAGTGTTAGTACTTTCTTGCATTTCATTGGTCAATTACAGGTCTCTAAATCTCATAGAGACCTGCTAGAGAAAAGCGGGTCTTCTATATATAGAGACCTACAACTTTTACAAGTCTGTGCTCTCAGGGTATTTACTATTTGTAGAAGTTGTTTACTATAGGCCTGAAGGCTGCATGCACACTGTAATGACATTAGTTAAGCATAAGCATACAGTGCCAGTTACAATACAGTTTTAATTACAGTTAAAGTTGACAGTGACTGATGAGCACGAGTTAAAATAGAAGTGACCAGGGATGGAAGCAGAGGTAGAGTTCTGTGAAAGCTGGGTGACGGCCGCCTGAGTGTTCAAGTGTGATGGCCCAGTGGTACATATGGCAGGGGATGGTACAGTCTGTGAAACTGCTAGTGACTCGGCTGTACTTGGAGGTGGTAAGGCTAGTGGCCCAGTTCGAGACCTCTTCACTCTGTTGAGGACATCAGAGAGAGCAACCTGTTGTTCTTCCGAGGTGCGTTTGTATGTCCTCACACCATCCACACTGCGATGGCCAGTCCGCTCCATAACCAGCTGCTCATCCACACCTGATGCATACAATCTGGTTGCGTTTGTTACCCTCAACGAGTGGTTAGTTTTAAAACCCTGGATTCCAGCTGCTTTGCACAGGCGCCCCACTGTCTGGGCAAGTTTGTTGTGTCCAAGTGGCTGTTTAGAGTACCAGCATGTTGGAGTTGGCTTACTCAAGGGCTTCAAGTAGAAAGCATCTTCGGGTTGATCACTCGGACACAGACTTCTGTACAATTTGAAGAGCCTGACAAAACACCGATCAGGGTTTTCAGTGTTGGCGTGATGCCGAACAACTTTTGGTTTCATTCTCCTGCCTTTCAGTCCTCCAGGCCGGTTCTTAGAGGTGTCTTCTGTGTATAGAAGGTACGGACGTTCACCTTCTCTCTCTACAACCTCTATCTGTGGGGGTACAAATCTCAGAGCACGGTGCTCACTACCACTCCGCAGAGCAAAATACAACCCATTCATAAACACTATTGTGTCCAGAAGGGTCTGAGGAGTTGCATCTCCAAGCACCCCTTTCTCCCATAGAATCTCTTCTTCTTGCTCAGTTAAGGGTTCAGCTTGTTTCTTTTTGGAACCAATTCCCTGAGCCTGAAGGCGCTTCATTTCACCGTCTAGTGTAGCACGAAAGTCGATGAATTCTGCATCTGTAAAGAAGTCAACAGTTGGCCAGCCATTCCAGCGAAGAAAGCACATTATTCCACAGCATAGATGGTGAAGTGTGTCAGGGGAATACTCGGCTCCATTCTTTTTGCGCGTTTCAAGAACAAAACGAGTGAGCCAATGCTGCAATTGGCTTGCTTCTATGGACTGCAGAGGAGGAATAGTGTCTCGGTAGTTCTGTCGGCAATAGCTGCACCACTCTTCCCACACTTTTACACAGTAGTGTGTGTCTTGAAGGGTCTTCTTTGGGATCCCTTTTTTTCGAGCCTCCTGGATTTCCTGCTCAGTTTTAGGCTGCGCAAACCGTCCTGCACTAGCGCTGTGAGCGCTAGGGTTGGGGGTGGAGCTGGTCTGGCACTGAGTTGCAGTCAGAGCCGGAATGACGCTTATAGGGGTGGGGCCAGGAATGGCTTCGAACTCTAATACATCGAACGCAGACGCAAACAGCGTGTCTATGTCCTCGCGCTCAGTATCGTCGCTACAGAAGGCTAGCAGTTCGTCACTCAGTAAGTCGCTTAGCTCCATTTTTCACCTATAGTATAGTTTTTGGCCGAAAAACTGTTGCTAGGGCTACACTCTAAATAACTTAGATACCTCGACCAATGGGATCTACGGGCTTTAGAAACCCTCGGGCCCTCGGGTTTCTAAACCCCGTAGATCCCTTGGTCTCGGTATCTAACTTATATGTAGATGTCCGTCACGTTTTGGGCCCCAGAGGGCCCCCCGGGAATCAAGATGGCGTCCGTGCAGATACATGTGTGCCGTCTTCAAACTCTTGGCATACGAAGAGTCAGACATCTACACAAGTCGATTACATAGTTTTATTAAGGAAGGCTTACTGCAGCTCCCAGGTTAGTAGAGTTTGTGTAGCCGCTCTGTAAGCAGAGACATGAGGGCTGGTGACCAACGGCACTAATCCAACGTAGTTTCAAGTGGCATAGCCACTCTCTCAGCTATCCCGTGGCAGCTGTGGTTGAGTCTTTGAAATGTGTTGGAGACAGAGACGTCAGTCTCCACAAGGCCAGTCGTTTAGTCGTAGTTTATCCATCATCATGGTTCCTTGGTTCAGCTGTTTATTCACGCGACTAGCTGGCTCACGAAAATATCCCCCGTGTGCAGGTGTCGCGAGCTCCATCTCCACATTCCAGCCCCGTTCGCAACCCGCGGGACCATGTCCACGCGCCCCGTTTGCAACCCCGGGACCTTGTCATCGCGTCAGCAGGCACTGATGCCCCCCCCTCTTAGATATTTAGTGATGGGACAATATGTCTGTCGTATTTTTTTAAGGTGTAAAAAGTTGCCCATAAGCACCGCGAGGCATCTGCGCTTGCGTAACCCTAGTTACACATACTACCAGTGTTATAGTAGCCCATGAGGAGGAGTACCACTACACTCCATTGTTATGCGCTGGGACCACACACCTCTCAAAGTTGCTCACCTTGAACACATAGGCCTGGCCGGTGTGCTTGCTCTCGACCAGGATCACCTACAGTACAGGGAATACACCAGAGACTCAAGTGATTGCCTGCTAGGGAATAAGCTGCTGCAGTGAGAGCCCAATCTTACTAGCAATGGCAGGGCTACTGGGAGGACGATCTGTGAGTGGGCCTTGACATCTGACCATTTTCACAATGGCTTCTCTAATACATGTACTTGAGTAATGATTGTGGCCATGTGGGAAACAGTACACGTTAATGAACTATTGAGCGCAAATCATCAAACATCTACCAAAAATTGTTCCCATAATTGTACAGTAGCGTAGCGGAGTCCGCTCCAAACTTAGCAAGTGTAATTCCGCTCCATTATGCTCCAACGTAGTCCGGAGCGGAGCTGGAGTGAAGTGGAGATCGGGTCTGGGTCAAGAGAAGATGACGTCACCTGCACTCTTCATTATGAATTGTTGTGTACTATTTTCTCATGTTCCTGTTGAAAACTAATGCACAGCGCTTACGAGAGACAATAAGAACTACTCCGCTACTGTTATGGAGCTAAGATACTGGCCTAACGAGGCCTGCTAGCTGCTAACACACACTACACTCTTACTTGATCGTTCTGGTGACCTACCTCTGCTTGGCTCGGTCCGAAAATACTGCAGTGCCTGTTTCACGATGGCAGATTGCAGCAGAAAGCTTCAGAAGTCTCTGTCTCGGCGCTGACGTCTACGATCTACTACCAGTACTGATTGTGCAATCCATGCACAAGGTCTGGCTAGCCGCATAATTATCTTACGTATGACGTAAGGCTCGCACCAAGCGGAGATTAGTGGAGCAATAGGAAACGGAGTACGCTTTGAACTTGCTCCGCTCTGCTGGGCATACGTAACTCCGGAGCGGACTACGCTACAGCGGAGTAGGATTATGGGAACAATTTTTTGACTGCTACTGTAGCCTCGTTCCCAGTCTCCACTCCTAGCTTTTTTTTTCACATGTAATAAAAACAAGTTGGAGTGGAGGCTGGGAACGAGGCTACAAACATCCACATGATATGAGAGCGTACATATTTCACTTCAGGACCTTGCATGCACCCTTCTCAATACAGTCCAAATAACCTTGATTAAAAGCACATGCTATTATTCAAGGTGTTGGTGGTCCAAAGTACCAAAGCTATGCTAATTTGCAGTATACTCGAATATGTACCTTGCCGATTGTACCAATGACCTTAAAGTCAGGCAGGAGGTGTGGCTTCACAGCTGGAGTGGTAACTGGAGCCGGCCTTGCAGCCTGGAAGGAAAAAAGGGACATGTAATACTGTGCACAACTGGCTAGTTTGAAATTACTATCCACTTTGCAATTTTAATATATACGTATCTTGTCTCAAACTCTACACACACACACACACAGACAGGACTCTCACGAGCAGGACGGAGTTCTCTTGGATTCTATAAGAGCATACTCAGGGTTTCATACAGGATTTTAAATTGGGGGGGGGGGGTCTGGGAGCATGCCCCCCCCCCCAAAGTTTTTGATTTTTACATTCCCTAAGATTGATTCTAAAGCCATTTTTTAGTCAACTGAAAACAATATTTGCTATATTAACAATATTTGCAGTTGTTTTAACAGAAAACTGATGATAGTCTTCTCTGAAATTTAGGGGGAGGGGGATTCCCTCCTTTCCCCCTCCCCTGGATGAAACCCTGGTAATACTAAATTTGCAGTTGCTCTACTTTCTTGATCAGAATTACATTTGTATATGCAATCAGGGCCTGTGTTATGTAATTTGGCAAAGATTTTGCAAATATTTACAGTGCATGCACTGTCAGTATGTTTGTATGATCACTGACTTGTGGCGGTATGTGGGTGTGCTGCTGTACTGGTGGTGTCGGTTGTGCTGGTTGTGCCAGGTGCTTCTGGTAGAGCTCCTCTGCATACTGAAGGTACTCCACTGTCTTACGCCTCACCATCTCACGACGCTGTTTGTTTCTGTCCGCTGTGTGTGTGTGTGTGTGTGTGTGTGTGTGTGTGAGTGTGTGTGTGAATGAGAGTGTGAGCAGTTGCTACACCTACACACATTGTGCACATTTATGCTGTTCAAGGTTCTTTAAAAATGCACCCGGAGATAGCTATTTGACCTAACTGGGTCTTA
The DNA here is from genome assembly GCA_963921505.1 of Phakellia ventilabrum. Lineage (NCBI taxonomy): Eukaryota > Metazoa > Porifera > Demospongiae > Axinellida > Axinellidae > Phakellia > Phakellia ventilabrum. Next base: position 4,435,131 of record OY997391.1, read on the forward strand.
ATGACTTTGAGATGACATGGATTGTACTGGTCAAATTATGTGACTCACTGTAAGTCATCTGTGCCATTTAACCCCTTACCAACACTATGGATAAGATGAAGTACATGTACCTAAAACCTAATTCTCAGTTCCCTTAGGAAGTGCAGTCCATGGATCTAACACTACTGCAGGCCCTGCCAACTCACTCTGCACGCCATTGAGCAGCACGTCCACCGCAGCCTTAAAGAGGTCGAAAGCGTCCCCCCACTCTTTACCCTGCTCAAACTCCAGGGCCTTGGCAATCAACCGTCCAGCCTGGATCACATAGGCATTGCTGTCGCTGATTGAGGGGCTGTTGCGTCGACGGGAAGGGGAGGGCGAGCGTGAGTTTGTTGCCGAGGAAGACTTTCGGTCCTTTCCTGCCGACCCTTGAGATTCAGTTGGGGAACTGTTCATCTGGTCTGAGAGTCTCCGGAGCAGAGACCTTGACTTCCGGTGGCCAGTGGCACCAGTTTCCCCAGTGAGCACCTGCTCCGAGCTGCTGGTCACTTCGCCCAGGCTCTTTACTGAGTCTACTATGGAGCTATCTGACTTTGCAGGCTTGAGAGCCCCGTGGGAGGGCTGCTGTGACTGGGGAGCTGACAGGCGTGCCCTTGCAGCGCCAGGAGCTGGACTGTTTTCGTCTAGCTGTTCAACCAGGGTGTCAAAATCATCGGTCATGTTCTGCGTTTCGGCAAATGCTTCCCCCCACCAGTCGAAGCCATTGGACGAGGCACCAGCATTTGGCCGTGCTGCAGTAGGGGGGAGGTTGAGGTCAAAGTTCAAAAGATCCAAACTGTCCTCTGGAGCCTTCTTAGGAGGAACATCTGTCTCAGCGTCCAGTGGGGAGTCAGCATTTACACCAGGTAATGCTTCTGCGTCTCCCTGAGGGAAGACCAGGCCTCCACCTAGACTGTTAGTGCCAGCCGGTAGACTGCCAGACTCGGAACTGCTCTCTCCCGATGTGGAAACAGAATCATTCAAATCTGCTTCACCTCTACCCTGGTCTTCTCGGGACTGTCCTTCGTGAGCAATACCACCGCCGGAAGACAAGGATTTGAGCCTATCCTCCTCTTCGCTGATGTCTGGTAGCGTAGTGGTGTAATCAGGTGCAGTAGGAGCCCCTTCTTCGTCTCTGAGACTCAGGTTGTGCTCCAAACCCCACTCTGTGATCTTCACGGAGCCAACCACAGTCGGGACTTGGGTGGCCTTGGAAGCGCCATCGTAGCTTCCGTCGAAGTCGATCAGGTTTTCTTGGCTGCTCACGACGCAACTGCTGACAGCACTCAAATCACGATCCTCTGAAACACCTCTGCTATCAGTGCTAGGGTCACCAGTTTCAACTCCAGTTAAAACGTCGGTCGGGGTAGTTCTTTCCACTTCTGCATGTGCTGTGGATGGTTTGCTGGTGTTTCCCTCTGGTATCGGAGAAGTACTGTCATGGGAATGATCCCGAGAGCTGCTACCTCCTGGTACCACTGTCTGGGGGAGTGGCTCCTGGCTACCGGGGCTATCAAGATGAGAGCCGGATGCTCCATTGAGCTCTTGTGGGGCCAATTGTTTACTGGTGTCTGGCTGTTCCTGTTCCATCTCTGTATTCGTTCTCTGAGTATCAGCTCCTGCACTTGGAGGCTCAAAAACTTCTGGGATGATTCTCACAACCGTGGCTCCCTGTGTGTGTGTGTGTGTGTGTGTGTGTGTGTGTGTGTGTGTGTGTGTGTGCCAGTGTGTTTGTGTACAAAAAATATATCTAGGCCATAACCCTCACTTCCAGGTTCTCAGAAAATTGAAAGGAAACCGATTTTCTACACATCCTGCGAATGAGACGACATTATATCTCAACAACTGTAGGGCTACGTTTGGCTAGGGGATAGGGGCTAACCATTGGGTTTAGAGCCCGCTGGGTCGCGTCAGCTTTGAGTAACAAGCTAGCCTCGTTCCCAGTCTCCACTCACATGTTGTAAAAAGCTTTGTTTTTTGTTTACAACATGCGAAAAAATGCTGGGACCTTTGATACATCACCAACTCACTGTTAAGAAGTGGAGCAGGGCAGTTGAACTGGCCAGGTGGTGGTAGCGAGAGGCAAATTGAAGCAGAGCCGCTGCAGACCTTCGGCGCTCCTCAATTACCGACTCCTTGAAACGGTCTGGGGGAGGGCAAGGGGAGAGAGCAAAAGAGGGGGGGGGGGTACGTGATTGTAAGTTCTCCAGTAAAAGAATTGTTGTTACAGGAGTATACAACCAACTGCCTAGATGTCTGTGCCATATACCTGAGGAGATTAGCTCAACGGCACAAAAAAGGCCCGCTTCTCAACCAGTCACCCATCCAATTGCTGTCCGTTCATGGACACTTAAATGGAAGATTTATGTATACCATATAGCAGGAAATTTTGTACAGTGCAAATTCACACTTTTTGCAGGAATGCTCATCCCTGCAAAAATAAAAACTTGAGAAATTTTGAACACACCATTATCTTGCCATCTATTCCAGATGGCAGATGGTCATTATCTCTTTCTAGTGGCCTCCTAATTAACAAAGGATGCCAAAAAGGCAGTGAACAGCATTCTCCAAACCTCAAAGTCACTAGGAAGTTCACATCTGAGTAACATGTAGTGATCACATTGTACAGCGATAGCAAAAGGACTTGCACCTCTGCATAGAAACTAATACAGCAGCCCACGTCTTTTTAGCCATCACTTTGTTTGTGTATGAATGGTTTGTCAACGAATTTACAGTTAATGTGAAAATTATTTTTTCTTATAAAGCCATTGATTTCATGAAAAATCTGCACCTGTAACAAATTTCCCATTATGGTACCTACATTGTATAGCTACAGGATATCCCAGGAGGTAGAGGGGGAAGGGAAAGGGGACATGAGTACCATGGCCAGCTGGTGTACTTTATGTTCTACACCACACAAATAACGTACATCGGGAATATTCATGCTATAATTTTTTTGCGTCAAAATTTTTCATGGAGTAAAAATTCCATCCATAAAAAATTTAGCACAGAACAAGAGTACTGAACACGATTGAAGAAACGTTGTGTGTTTGTGGCTATCACTGGGACACAGCCATTTCAGTAGTACTCATAATATAAAGAGAGCTAAGGAACGGTATGCTGCGGTGGTAAACTGGTGTCACGAGCCAGCCCCCTTGCAAGATTGGTTCCGTGTGTTTGTTTGTTTTTCATGAGGAGAGGAAGCATTCATTGTATGGTAGGTAAGTCTTACCGACGATGACACTGATCCTGGTAGGTAAGTCTTACCGAAGATGACACTGATCCTGGTAGGTAAGTCTTACCGAAGATGACACTGATCCTGGTAGGTAAGTCTTACCGAAGATGACACTGATCCTGGTAGGTAAGTCTTACCGACGATGACACTGATCCTGGTAGGTAAGTCTTACCGACGATGACACTGATCCTGGTAGGTAAGTCTTACCGAAGATGACACTGATCCTGGTAGGTAAGTCTTACCGACGATGACACTGATCCTCTCTTTGGTTTCAGCTAGCTGCTTGTTGTAATTCGTGTGTTAAATTTTTGTGACCATAAATTTTTTAACAATGAAAATTTCCCAAATTATGGTAATGTCTGCTGCAATACATGCACATGTAGATTGTACATGTGTACCATCACCCTAGAGGGACATGCAATGTGATAGCATTGCACATACCGGTATTGAGTGTTCATCCTACTCTCACACACACGACACACTGATTCACGCTAACCTAACCACAGAGACAACTAGGTTTGTAGAGCAGGCTGACTTACCAAAGTAGCTAGCCTTGACGATAGTGGGCAGTCCAGCCACAGACTTGGACTGTGAGTGGAGGACCTCCAGCTGTCGGGAGAGCTGCTGGAAGTCACTGAATCGCTTCCACACCTCACACTATGCATGTGTGTGTGTGTGTGTGTTATTCCGTCCACAGATACATGCATTTCTGCTTGTCCCACCTATTGCAGTGTACAGCTGTCATTTTTCTATAGTAGCCCATTCCAAATTGATTTGTTGTTTCTCAGACCTGAAATTTCAATTTTCTGAGTTAAAAAATAAAACAATTTCTAAAAAGTTATATAATCAGAATATTGAACTATTAATTAGAATACTTAATGATTTCAAATGTTATATGATATAAACAGGGTTTCATTTGGGGGGGCGGGGCTGGGAATTGCAACCCTTCAAAATTGAATACTACCCACTGTACGTGCCCCCCCCCCCCCCCCCCCCCCCCAAAATGTTTTCTGACGTGCTTTTGCCCCCCCTTGGAGATTTTTCTAAATGAATCCCTGATAAACCAATTGCAGACGGGAGGTGGCTATGGCCAAGTGTAATGGTAATAAGGGGCTCTTCAGTTGCTAAAGGACGTAGTGAAGTGTGACTGGAGCAGCAGCTTTACCACTAAGCTACAGAAGACTTTACCACTCATGTTGCTAAAGTTGTCAAAATCTTATAATGATATTCATTTTCAAGCCAATCTATTGACCCAAAATTTTTGAAAGGGCAGCACGAAAATAACAAATCCCAAGAAATAACAAATCAATTGGAATGGCCTCACCATTTTGTACATTCATGCCCACACCTACACATGCATTAAGGACAACACACACAAATCAGACACGCTGTGCTGCTCACAACTGTATCAACACTAGCCTCAATCTCAGACCCCACCCCCAGCATTGGTCTGTGAACGAAACTAAACACTCACCTCCTGTATAACTGCAATGCCCTCAGGTGTCTGACCCTTCACCTGTAGGAAGGAACGGAAATAGCTAAAGCCATCCCTGCACAACATTTGTGGTCACTGCCTGCTTGCCCTTCCAGGCAGCATGAGGAAAAGGACTACTGCCCCAAATCGTGCTCTTCAATAGCTGTACAAATTATACGAAACCGAGCTTGGTATGGAAGCTGGACCCCAGCCAAGCTTGGTATGGAAGCTGGACCTTGGTATGGAAGCTGAACCCAGCCAAGCTTAGTATGGAAGCTGGACCAAGCCAAGCTTGGCATGGAAGCTGGATCAGCAATTTGTTGTTCTACTGGGGAGCAACTGCATGTGCATGATTCTCAGGGTCAGGCATCCAGCAGCAAGTAAGGGTTTGAGGCTTACTGTACAGGAGAGTAGAGTTGGTTGCAATAATGGTTGCAAATGTCAATTGGATGAGCAGTTACATGTAGCTAAGATCTTTGTCAGTATCTCCCAATGTGGGTCGCGAGATTCAATAGGTAACCATGATCCTCACATGACAACATGCATGGCTAATACTGAATATGTACATGTACATATTCAGTAAATGTTGCTATTTTGTTATATTGTTGCTATAATTTTGGTAAAACTTATGATTAGATGCAGTCTTTATGGCCCTTCTTGTTACTGTGGTGTGAGTCTGTTGGAGAGGCTAATGGACCATGATCTAAAGCGTAGTTTTAATTTAAACTTTGTTAAATCAACTTTGTCAAATCAACCATCATGTTACACGTCAGTCTCTATTTTTGTCATATGTTGTCCAAAAAAAAAAGATGCAGACCTCTGATATGCTGTGCACAAGGGCCACAAAGACTGGATCCAAAAACTACAGCTCAGGACAACTGGTAGCAGAGGGTGATAAGAATGTACATGAAAGGATATAAAATTAAGTGCATTGTAAAAATGGCAGGGCCAGGTGCATGTAGGGGCGCGATCCAAGTTGGTCAGTGACCTGTGTGGAGGTCAGTACTGGAAATTTATGTTCAGGCAAGAATTCCTACCCACCATGACATCCGGTAAAATGGGTCTGTGTACACATAGGCGCAACAAGTCACATACTAATTTTGGAGGACAACTGGTGGGCATCAAAATGCACAAGGAGTGCATTTAGCAGGAAATCTGCCAGCTCACTTCTCTTGATGCTGAATAACGCTAGGTACTATTTCACATTAAGCCGTACTAGCCTAGTATGCACCTATACCCCTGTGAAGAGAGCTCAGTGAGACGCTCATGTATCTTCTGTAAATGTCAGTCTTCAAGATGGCGTCTGCCATACAGAACTGGTATAATCACAATGAAGAGGCATTTTTGAGGCATACCAGGAAATAGATATCAGCCAGATATACATGTAGTACAACAAACAAACCCTGATCGTGGCTGGGCATGTGCATCCTGTGACCTCAAAACAATGGTACAAATTATAAGAAAATCACCAGCTTCTCAAACTGCACAGTCACTGGAAATTATACCCCTACTTAATACAACCAGCTTAAGTCACATCAAGCTGCCATACTTACTGATGCGCAGGCAGCTTCAGTGATATGTAGCTAGGCCTAGTACACAGTAAACATTAAAATATACCTTGAACGCAACCCTGTAGACAGTGAAGCCTCCAGGTGCCCGCTGAGTACTGGGAACGGACACGCTGCCTTCTATGATTTCTGCTGTGATACCGCTGCTGCTCGCGAGTGGCAGAGGCTGGGCCATCTGTGTAAATTCCAACGACCAACCGCATGCGATATACAGATACAGTGAAGTCACGTGAAGTTTGCTAGGCTTTATTTAGAAATCATGCTGATTCAGCAAAACAAATAATTGCACAGTCAGCGTCACCATATCGCTGTCAGTATTTTAAGTGTCCTTGATGCTTACTGACACTCTAGCTTCGTTTGCTGCCTTCAACTGAACGTAGCTCAGCTCTGCACAGCACACACGTCTTTACTGCACAGTGCACTTGTTTTTCAAATTTCCCGGCGGATTCCTACCATCGCATGTGAGCATTACATAATATCACGTGGTAATAATCTCTAGTCTCGTGACGGAACGTTATGATGCGCGTTATAACGGAATTATCAGCTTGTGCAGTCAGTCTTGAGTTACTGCAAACATGGGGTTGATGTCAATACTGAAGAAGATGAAACAGAAGGAGAAGGACGTCAGAATTCTGATGCTGTATCCTTTGTAGCTTGTAAATGATTTTAGGAGTTCATCTGTAGCCCCAGTCGGGTTGTTCACAATGGTTTAGTATCTCTGTACATAGCCTTGCACCCAGGCCACTTCTCCAACTGTGTGGCCTGGGAACAAGGCTACTCTGTACATGTCATGGCTGTGCATGTTCACCATACCTGATATGACATATCAGTTTGTGAGGTATTTTGATAATAAATATATCCGATTGATAGTGATACATTTACAGATGATAGCATGCCCCCCCTGACTCTTATTTTCGTGGGGGCCAAAATGGTACTTGAAAATGGGAACCATTTGCGGAGTGGTGACCCTGGTACACACTGTTTGTGGGTGTGCACCAGGCTCTCTACTCCTCCCATGCAAGAGCCTGGTAACGAGGCGCGCTACAGTACGTGTCTCATTTAGGAAAATCCCCAAGGGGGGAGGGGGCAAAAGCAAACATTTTAAGTGGGTCGGGTGCGTGTATAGTGAGCAATATTCAATTTTGAGGGGGTTGAATTCCCCAAGGGTGGCACAAAGGTTTCAGCTTCCCCTTCCCTCCCCCCTAAATGAAACCCTGGGCTGGCAGCATCAGTGACCAGAATACTAACTACTAGGTAATAGAGCTGTACTGCAATACAATACTGGTTTCAGTACCAGTGGTGTAAGTACCTACTAGAAGTACCAGTATTTTTAGTCTGTCATGTATAGTGTACACTATATTTCCACACCTTATTGTCAAGTTTCTTTGACTTTTGCTTCCAGTGGCCTTGACAATGCTGGTAAGACCACCATCTTGAAGAAATTCTTAGGAGAAGACATCAACACCATTTCTCCCACCTTTGGATTCAACATCAAGACTGTCGAGCACAAAGGGTAAACATTACAGCACGTTCCTTGGCTCTCTTCAGGTGTTACAAGCCACATCTTTCTTTTCAGGCTAAAACTAAACATCTGGGATGTGGGAGGTCAGCGGTCGCTTCGATCGTACTGGCGGAACTACTTTGAGAGCACAGACGGTCTACTGTGGGTAGTGGATAGTGCTGATAGGAGGAGGCTAGAGGACTGCAAGGCTGAGCTGCATGCACTACTGGTGGAAGAGGTCAGCACTTGAAGGCCATTTTGTACATATCACAAGCAAAAACTGGTACTTCCATTTGAGGAATTATAATTATTACACTGCATTACAGTACCCATTCTACAGTAATTCAAATACGACCTAAAATGTTCTATTAGTAGCCAATATATTCAGGTTCAAGTCTTATTGTTCATATAGTATTTATATTGGCATAGGTAGTACTGTTCAACTAGGGATACATAGAATCATGGGTAATGTACTTCTATGTCCAGGTACGTGTACTTTCTCTGTCTATAATGGTGACTGTATGCTCTTGTTTGTATATCTGCAGAGATTGGCGGGAGCAACACTCCTTGTATTTGCTAACAAGCAGGATTTACCAGGCGCGATGTCTGCTGATGAAATCAGAGTTGTAAGTAGCACCACAGAAGTTACTCTGATTTCCTCTGGCTTATACACACGCTCTGGGGTTTTGTGATCTAATTTTTCTGTGATATTGGTAAATAGGTCACATGTTTATAATTGAGTACACATAGGAGAAGAGACCAAAGGCCCAGATATAATGTTAGCCGACTTTGTGCAGGCTCTTGACCTGGACTCAATCAAGACACACCACTGGCAGATAACACCGTGCAGTGCAGTAACAGGAGAAAGACTACTGGATGGCGTTAACTGGATGACTGCTGATATTTCCTCTAGAATATTCACCATGGACTGACAATAATTTTTGTCATAGTGCAAGAAAATTTAATCGTGAATTCATTTTATTGATCTGTATTTATTTATTTATTAATCTCTGGAGCTGCAATGTGAGCAACAAGTGTCATGAATGCCAGTTCCACATTTGTACCATCCTTGGCACTTGTTTCAAAGAAAGGAATCTGCCTCTCGTTTGCAAACTCTCTAGCAGTTAAATAGTCAACCTCTTTCTGTTCGGTGTAGTCACATTTGTTGCCAACCAACAGTACCTTTGTACCAGGTGCTGCACACCTCTCAACTTGCTTGATCCAAAAAGGTACATTGTCAAATGTCTTTTTCTTTGTTGCATCATACAATATAAAGACACCACTGGCTCCGCGATAATGAGGAGGGTTTTCTGGCCTTATTAGGAAACGAGGGTTTCCAGGGATCTCCCATATCTGTACTTTGAATGTGTTTCCATCCATTTCAAAGACACTGAGTTTGATTTCTACTCCAATAGTACTAATGTAGGTGGAATTGAATCCGCATTCCACAAGTCGCGTGGAAAAGCTTGTTTTTCCAGTGCAGCAGTCTCCAACTGTGACTACTTTGTAAAGGAGTGGATAGGATACGTGTGTAGTTTTTTCGGAAGGCGTGGGTAAAGATGACTTCCTGTTGGCCTCAGCTTCAGCTAGACTTCTGTTACCCATTCTATCTGTGATGTCCTGCCAACGCTGTTGAAAATACACATTATGTGATCATAAATCATTGATGAATCATACACTTACACACCAGATTGAACCATAGATAGTCTGCGATTGAACTTACCCAAAGTCCAGTGGGCGGTGCTCAACATCGCGGCAATCGCGTCCCAATATTATCGCGTGGGTGCCCCACCCACTACATCAACGATGCAACAAAAAAAAAGTACGTATCACAGTAATGAAACTGTACTGACAATGTCACAATAAACAAACAATAACTACTGTGGTATAGTATCATAGTGATGTCTACTCTCTCTGTGGCTACCTGCAGCACTTGACGAGCCATAGCTCTCATTTCTAGTCATTTGAATTCCATCACCCTCGTGCTGGTCCTGGAACGGCCGCGGGACACTGTAATTGGGGAACGGCCGCGGGACACTGTAATTGGGATTTGAGATCACAATGTTCTCTTCTAGCCTGGACCCAATGGTCTCATATTCCTGATTTTCGGACTCAGGGCTGTGTAAGAAATATAACAAACGATTATTCAATATAATTAGCTAGCTAAATGTACAATAGATCACATACTTTGGAACAGCATATAGGACGTTGGGAATCTCTCTTACTGTTGTTGACCTGTTACGATCCTTACTGCCTCCCTGGTCATCAACTTCTGTCTCTAACATTCCAACTGCCTCTTGTTGCTGCTGGCGTGAGTACCGGATGGAGTCAGTAGGTCTACCATAGGAACAAGCATACATCAATTCTTGGGAACAGGCTATCATTAGAGCTACGTGACTAGTGCACTGATGATAAAAGAGCCTGGACTCACTTCCACTTGTGCTTTGCATGGAGGCTGATACACACTCCAAGTGTAACAATTATAGCTACAATTGCAACTGCCACAACAGCTGTAGGCACCACGATGGAAAGAACCATGTAGTCCTTCTGAAGCTCAGTGGGACAGGAAGTAGGTGTGGTAAGGGTAGGTGTGGCAGAGGTGAGTGACATTTCAGTAGCTGCACATAGAGTAGAACACAATTTAGGCAATTATGTGAGACTACTGCAAGAATTGACAACACTCCAATACGCTAGCTCATATGCTCAAATACGATAGCCTCGCTCCCAGGCTCCACTCCACAGCCTTTTTTTTGCACAGTGAAAATTTTTTTCTCTTCATAGGTCTGGGACCGAGGCTACATATAGGATACATGAAGTCTCTGCATGTCTCATTGCATTTGTAGCTAGCTACCTGCAGATAAGCGGCAACCAAATATTGCCACACTCCAGCAAATGGCACCAGAAAACCCTTCCACTGAGAGTGTGATCATGTCTGACACAAATGGTTCATCCAATGTGAAGTAAGCTATCTGTCCAGGAGCAAAGAAACTCTGCCAAAATTATGGGAAAAGGATACCAACAATTGTTACATGAATGCATGGTTGAATCTTAGTAGCTACCTTACAGCTATAGCCTGAGCTACCTACCATTGTTTCACTTGCAGTCTGGCCCAAATATGAATAGTGAATTGTGAAGTTGTTAACATAATCTAAGCTTCCTCCATCATAGCCTCCAGTTAGAAGCCCTGTAACTACAACTGCCTCTGTAAATGTCAGATTGACATGTGGCAATTCTGGAGAAGGGGATGCACACCACACATTCGTCCGTCCTGGCCCAAAATTGATGATGTCATCACCAGGAAAGCTCCCAAAGTGGTCCCTTGTTGCAGTAATATTTTCTGTTGGTAACAGCATGCTGTCCAGAGATAGAACATCTTGCCCCACTCCAGGATTGGTGTTGCAGCCTATAGATTGAATATCTACAGCTAACCTGGATATGAAAGCCTTGCAAATACACAATGATAGTTACAGCCCTTATATAGTGTACCTACCCAGAATGGCTGCTCCTCCTGGCCACCTCGAGGTACATACTGTGAAAAGGCAAAGCCACTGCAGATACTCCATTATAAAATGCATTTTAAAGATCAACAAAACCTGCAAACTTAGATGGGTGTGGCAGTCAAGACTATATATGGTAATGACTTAAGCTTTTGGCAGCCACATGATGCAGCTACATTATGAATAGTGTAATACAGAAACATGGTATGAATAGCACACAATATAATTCTGTCAGCAGACATAAACCATCAATACCTTTGACAGACTCATAATGGTGAAAGCTTGTTATACTCTTCAGTCAGCTGTGTACGTACTGCTGCCGATTCTTTTGTCTACACTAAGGTACTGGTAGCTAGCCAGTTTGTCTACATACAGGGTCCATAGTTATGTCAGTAACATAAACGTTACTTTATGCATTTTTGCCTGAGACCACTCATTATATATCTATTATTTGTGAGATTCTGCAAGTGCTATGAACTTAGGAAATGTATGTAAAAGAATCAGTCAGGGTTGTAGGTTATTCATCCACTACCAGGAAGGATCACGGCCTGCATGTGTATGATATTAAACTCTAGCATTTATTGTATCAAGGAAAATGTACTGCTCATACATACATGCAGTTTCCACAGTTTGAGACAATCATAGCAGAGCAAAGGAATGCTTCAACACCCTCACAGTTCATCTGCATCGTGGCTCCGCACCGGACATCCTTCTTCTGTAACCGCCAATTTCCCGCCAAATCTTCAAGCCTGGCCCCGCCTCCTAACTGCAGGGCTTGACAAAAAGTTCCAGCATCTGTTACCGAAGGTAAGTTTCAGGGCAGAAGGTGGTGTATATTACGGTATAGTCTGGCCACGTGAGACTAATCTATGGGTATAATCATAGATAGTAGAGTATCTAATATCATGGCAACAATTCAAGTGATTGTCATGTGAGGATGACATTATTCTACCTACCCTAGCCTACGTACACAGCGTACGTAGGCTTTTCCCCATACCCCCCTCAGTTTTTCTGTATGTGTGGAGGGTCTGGGGCTAAGACTAGCAATGCCCCTCTAAATTGAATTTCAAAGGGTGAAGGTAAAAGTAGATGGGAAGAAAGTCAGGGGTGGAACACAGTCATAGACATAATTTCAGGGCCGGTCCATCGAAAGAAGCATTGAAAGGACCAGGTTGACTGGAAATGCAATGTCCCAAAAACATATTCTGCTAAGCAACTGGCGTTACAAAGGGACTCTGACACACAAGGACACTCATTGATGAATTTGTTAGCTAGAGTGCAGCTGGGTGTAGCACAGGCAAGTCACATGACCTTAAACCTGCTACACGTATGAAACATGCAGTACAAAGCACGAAAATTTGAGAAGTTATTGTTATTGTATTGCCGTGCTGGCAAAGTGGAGTATAAATGATGGAGCTCACGACTCCTGCAGTTGTCTGCACCGTCTTTTCACACTACGTTAAGTACTCAGCCCCACCCCTTTTTCCTCCACATATATTGGGTGGACCGTGGCCCACTCTGCTAAGCCGTCATTGGGGTAGAAGAGTTCCCCACACCCCCAAGCATCTAATGTGGAAAATGCCAGAAAAACAACAGCTATAGGTTTGCTGCATGGGCATAGCCATAGTTTAAAGTGAAAGTATAGCAAATGGCAGGTCTAGCATGCCAAGGTTATCCACCTCAATCGAGTAAAAAAGTACTTGTAGTCCATTAATAGTCAAAGTCGCGCCTGCACACACTGAAGATGACAGTGATCTGAATCTCATTACACCATGCATGTGTTTGTTAGAAACAGCATTGAGAACACCAGAAAAATTCTTGTTCACAATAGCGGACCAGTTTTGGCAGCTAATAAAGTGGTCTAGCGGAGCAGGGGGGAGCAATTTGGCATGACGTGTCTCCTTATTGTCACTCGGCATAAACCTTATGTATAGCTTCTTGTCTTGATGCTATTATGTTTTCATTTGCAGGGACGGTACACTTAATGCCTGGCTGCCGGGTTGGAGTGAAGATGATGAGTTCCTATATACATGTATGTAGGAAAAAATGATGGACAATGAGAACACTAAGCCTGCTCAGCATTAGATCAGCTACCAGTGCCGATCTTGAACACTACTTTCCTTAGATTGGGAATATAATACTATAACTAGTCTGTGCTGCATATAGTAATACACCACCAACTTAGTAACAAACCCAAAGGCACTTAAAGAAGAGTGAGGACGGAACTCACATGCCAAGGGTGTGTACTATTTTTAGAACAAACTACTGTACTTTATACAGGATGTTTACTCTGCTCACTAATGGAATCCTACTAAGTAGCAAGCATTGCAGATATTGTGACTGTAATATCTGCAATGCTTGCTACTTGATACAAGTCAATTGGTGGCAAGGTAAACAGTTGGCAAACCACAGTTGCCTGCTGTCTGATTATGCAATTCAACCACATGCACAGTTGCAACCCAGGTGTGTACTATTTTAGAACAAATTAAAAATATTGCATGCTCGCTACTCAATTGGCGAGGAAGATAAGCAGTTGGCAAACCACAGTTACCTGCTGGCAATTCAACCACATTCACAGTTGCAGGCGTAGTGGCCTGGCTAAGCAACCATCTATTGTGGATTTACAAGAAGCCATTCTTGGCCATTTATAGCTATTCCATGCAGCATCAATCGTGTCTTACTACTGCATGGCATGTGTTTGGCACTGGCAATATTGACCTATGTCACTATACCTTTTTCCATTCCACTCACTTGGTGTGCATGACAAACTAGAGACATAAAGTGTGCTCCAGAGTGACTTTAAGGCCTGAGTAGCTGGACATGCCACCATATACAAAAAGCTAAATGGCTAGCCACAGGTTGCACCAGTGGCACTCAGCCATCCGTTGCACAATACCAAAGTCATCCACACTAAGCACAGTTGCTTGTGTGAATAATGTAGCTACTCATGTAGCTGTACGTGTAGCTATAGCTAGCTATCCACATGCAATACAGGCATTACCTTACAATAACATCATGGAATCACACAAAATTATCTTATCACTTGGATATCCACAACACTGTATGTCAACTCTAGATCTCAGTCCATGTTTTAGCCCCATTCACCACCCGGTGTTCATCAGCATAAGCAACAAACACTGGGGTTTGAGGCTAGCTATTGAATAGTCAGTATTGGATAAGCAGAGAAGAACATGATACATAACTAATTTGTAGTTTGCAGAATTGGGTGGCCAAGTATTTATATCCCATGCCAATTAATCTGGCATTCAGGAACACTAGTTACTACTATGGGATGACAGCTTGGTGTGGTGATTCTTTGAGGGGAGGGGAGGAGAGGAAAGGGGAGAGGAGGGTAGCTACTGCTGAAAGGACCAACCTTCCAATAATTACAGAGCAGGAGGGAGATTGTAGCAGTCAAGTGGAAAAGATGAAGCAGGTTGATCGAATGCAGCCCAGAGCAACAGCTGGTACAGGGACAGCTGGAGTCTGTTATTTTCAGTGTGATCGAGAAGTCCGTGAATCGACACTCCATTATTACAGACATGGGGGTCAATGGGACCATACCCTGGATACAGGAGCCGCTGGCATTAGCTCCTAGCAAAGGGAAGAGCTGGGTCTGGAGACAGCCTTGGAGGAGTGCTGTGAACTTAACCCTGGAGCCCATGCCAGTACAATATTGTGGATATTTAGCTAGGCACCCATGCATATGGTGGATGTATAATTGGGGGAACTAGCCTAACCCTAGTGGAGAAGCTGCAGTGGATGTGTTCTAGGAGGGACCGGGGACCGTAAACGCCTTTTCAGGCATTGCCCTGAAGGAAGTAGGAGCATGATTGTCTTGAGAAGGCTGGCATTGTAAAGTGTATCCGTGATAGGGCCGTGCTCATGCATCATGCCCGTTCTGAAGCTGGACGGTACGTATACCCTACAAATACATGCGGCGATTACAAAGTGCATGCATGATGGTCAATAATGTCACTTGAAGTGAACCAGTATCTTCTGCAGACTAGAAAATGTTATGGTAGCTAAGCATATCAGAGATTCACAAAGCTTGATCTGACTGCTGCATAGCTACCAGCCAATGCTACCGGAGGAAAGTCATGAAATTTTTTAGTGATCAATACTCACAAGGGTCCCTTCCGTTACAGCTACTCACCTACCCTTCAGCATCTTGTCTCCTCCGGCAGTATTTCAGAAAGCTATAAGCTATGGACTGCATGCGTTTTGCAGGGGTGATGTGTTACCTTGATGATGACGGAGAACAAAGATGGCACACCTGAATAAATAGCCTCGTTGAATGGATGAAAGCAATTGCCCACGCCAGGCCTGGACAAGGAGCTGGAAGGTCTGTCTAAAGATTGCTCTATGTGAAATCTCTAAAATCAAAAAATGAAAGCAAATGACAGGGCACGAAGCTAAGCACTTAAGCATAAATAGCACATAGTTGATTGGAATGAACGAACAGATAGCAACATCTCTTAACATAAAAGGGCTGAGCATGCATGGAGGGAGATACCTGGACCCTGGGGGGTGTGGCCTGGGTACGAGGCTACTGAATAAAGTAGTCCCACCTGAAGAAGCATGAAGTTCAACTCAAGGGCAGAAATGAAGGAGTACTTGGTGACTGAATTGGAGCAGACGGTGTATGTACCACTGAAAGAATATAGAAGCTATCTAATGAGCACTAAGGCCAAGAAATACAGCTACAGGAGCTCAGGTCGTTTCTCAGATTACTGAATTATTACGACATGTATGGTAAATTCATAGCAAACCTGGCATCCCTTCTACAACCTCCGTGTGCTATCCTTCATGCTGATCAAAAGCGGGAATGGATGGCAGAGTGTTGGAACTACTTTGTGTTGGCTAAAGAGAAACTAATACTGGACTGTCCTGATTAAGTGATATGGGTGACTGACTCAACTTCGAGCGGCAAAGTGATGTGATAAACCACGAGAGTTGGCCAGCACGAGTCACTATGACACTTTTATCAACACCAACAAGAGCTGAACTCTGGGGAATCCATGTGATAGTACCTTTGCAAGTTATATGCTAAGATTCTCGTGGAGGAAACATCCGCATATCTTTCGGATGAAAGCAATTGCCCACACCATGTATAGTGGCCAGGCCTGGACAAGGAGCTGAAAGGTCTGTCTAAAGATTGCTCTGGGTGAAATCTCTAAAATCAAAAAATGAAAGCAAGTGACAGGGCACAAAGCTAAGCACTTAAGCATAAATAGCACATAGTTGATTGGAATGAACGAACAGATAGCAACATCTCTTAACATAAAAAAGGCTGAGCATGCATGGAGGGAGATACCTGGACCCTGGCCAGGCCAGGATCACAAGCAACATGTTTTTGGCTGTCTGACTCCGCCCAACTGAAATGAACTCGACAAAAACACTTGAAATTGGGACATCAAGGCAGACATCTTTGATATTTCTCTTACTCAGCGGGCCCAAGTTTTGAGCTGTAGCTCTGCAAGAGAAGAATAGCCCTTTCATATTACCTACAATTTAGGTACTACATACACTAGAGGTTAATTAGGCTGTATAGGAAATAAAAATGTGTGTTTCTGAATTAGCACTTCACACATATTGTAGTCAGGGTGTCATACAGGGGGGGGGGGGGGGAAGGGGGGATATCCCCCCCCTAACCCAAGTTTCCCCCCCCTAGATATCAGACCAGAATTAAATTAATTTTATCTTAAAACAAAGTAGTATACCAAATTAAAGTGAATACAGTTAAGCTCAATGTATGGGCAGTCAAGGTTAGTTCCAAAGCTTAAAATTAACCTCAGACTGGATGTGTGTGTGTGTGAGGGGGGGGGCATGCCTCTAGTGACCGATGCTTCTTCGAAGCGCCATGGGTCGCGGTTTTCCCCCCCCTAACCTAAAATCCTGTATGACACCCTGGTAGTGTATGTGTGTATTCACAGGAAAAAATTTGAACTCTGCTTAGAGCAAATTTCAAAGGAAAGGCTGTACCTCTACATCGCCCTGCAGTGTTTAAAATACCCAAGAGGGGGCAAAAGTAGATCGGAAGACATTTGGGGGGGGGGGGGGGTCACACGTATAGTGAGCAGCATACAATTGAAGGGTTGAAATTCCCGGGGGGGTATCACCCCCTCCCCCCCAATGAAACCATGCCCTGTCCCTCAGTAGCGCCTGAGTGCCTGTGGTTGATATCCATCAGTAGGCTCAGCAAACCACTATCTTGGCAATCATAATTACAGGAAATTCTGAAAAACCACAATGAATAACAATGCAATTCAAGCTGCAGCCTTTGATAGCTCCACTCCTCCGCACAGCTGAAGCAATGTTATAGTGTTAATTGACCTTTCGGGGCTTCACTTGTGTGTATTTCCTGTTCTGCTGCTGGTGAGCAACAACACGTTCTGCACTCGGATCAAGTGGTGCAGGCCATTGTATTGTAATGAGGAAGATGATGCTGGAAATACCTTCCCCAGTATTGATACACTAATTATTACTGTGTTTACGGTCACTTATATTGTAGCAGAGTAGTCATACAGTGTCATGCCCATCATAAATAAATATATATACATATATATAGCCAGGCACGTACTTCACCTTCACCTACCTGGCGCTATATTTTCCATGTTCAAATTATCTTCTAATGTGTGTCTACAATTGTCTGCCAATTGAGTACATGTACATGAAACGCAAGCAATTTGCATGCCAATTGTCCAGCAATGCGAACTACGTATACACTAGCTTTAGTTTAATTAGTTTTACTGATAGAAAAGTTGCAAGTATAATGATAATATTCATGCAAGTTATGACTGAATTCAGGGCGCGCTACGAAACTGATGAGTCAGCACTTTTGCTGCATTTGTTCTACAGTGTCGTCTGACAATGGAGCTCACGAGACAGTACATGAATAGACACTAAACAGTTAACTCGATTCTCAGCCATCAGAATTACAGGTGTACTCTCATGCTATACACCTGTGCCTTGGCCCAGAGCCTTTGCATGCATGGTAGACCATATCCTGTGTTAGTTCCAGGACCATGAATAATGTGGAATGTTCTGTATGTCAGAGTATGGAGACTTCCTCTTTATGTATGCAGCACCAGAATTAATATTGAGGTGCCCCATGCCCCACTATGAAACTGCATCTCTGAACAGCTACATGTAAGCAATAATGATGGGTGAAGTAGCTGTAGTCTGGGTTGATGTAGCCTCTATTTCCTGGCCAGACTAGCCTCATTCCCAGGCCTCCACCCAGCTACTAAGGGAATGAAGCTATGGCCGGACCACTATGCTGAAAAAACAAAAACAAAATTGCAGCGTAGCCTGGGGAGTGAACCCGAGAATTAGGTTATATCACAGAAGGTGCATGGCCGACACAGCGTAGTGTATGAACTAACCAGTAAGTTTTTAAAGCAGCCATTTAGACTATCCAATTAGCCGTTTGTTTTCCTTTCCCCCTTATTCTTCCCTCCCAGTAACTGATATTCTCCGCTGATTTCTCTCCATTAAGGAACTCATTGTGATAAGAGCAAAAGCCGGAACAGGATGGGAGACTAGGCCTCCTGTCCTTCACCTACCCTCCAATCACTACCGGCCAGAATATAAGGACTCGATCACAACAAATTGATAATTAAATGGGCCAGAGCTATCTGGAACATGTGTCCCCTCTGCTTTTCACTATATATCTAATCGGCAGCCTGTGCTCAAGGATAAGGCTACAGATGGTGTATAAGCTTTTGCCGCCTAATTGTGGCTGAGCTTACAATTTTGCGGCAGCAGGGTGGAAGCGCATGATATGCGGTTTCTTTGAACTATATGGCTGCTGCATAGAACAACAGGTGTTCATGTATCCGGTCGTCTAACTTTATGGAAGCCCCCTAGCTACTGGGCCTCCCCATGGAGTGTCCCTTCAGCCTGTGGCCAGTCTGGTACTTTACATGATAGTCATTCTGGCGCCAGCTTATCTATCTACATGCATCGCTCCCAGCATGGCTTGATGCTAGCCTCACTCCCAGGCTCCAAAAGCTGGGCGGAGGCCTGGAAACGAGACTAGCTTGATGCTAAGCTCTCAAATGATAGAAACCAAATTATTCTATGGCTTCTACGTAATATCTAATTGCTAAACTTACTGCGAGACTAGTTTGATGCTAAGCTCTCAAATGATAGAAATCAAATTATTCTGTGGCTTCTACGTAATATCTAATTGCTAAACATACTGCGAGACTAGCTTGATGCTAAGCTCTCAAATGATAGAAATTAAATTATTCTATGGCTTCTACGTAATATCTAATTGCTAAACATACTGCTCTACGTTGTTTCCCTTAAGCTATGAACAATGGTAGCTAGTAAGTAATAGGTGCGAAGCATGCACAATATCCATTTGATGATGTAATACTATAATCAATCAACCACATCTCCGATTTGAAACGTTTACAGCTGACTAAACAACAACCCAACATTCTTTGGATAGAGGCCAGACCACTCCTTGTTGGAGGGAAGCCTGGGCATGAGACTAAAGCAGTCAAAGCAAGGTGGTGACTCTGGATGTTTGTAACCCCACTACTACTGCCTTGCTATTCAAGGAATTTAAGAGGCTTCCCGGGGGCATGTACTCAACTCATATCTTGTACAAGCTGATCAAGCTATCAATGAATATAATTAATGAAATATGGCTCTTTTTAATTAACAACCTGCAATTCGTCCATTAAAAATGACAACTAAGCAGTGCAGCGTGGCCAATGCTGAATGGGAGTCTATTAATTAGCTAGAGTGTGTTCAGAGAACACTTACCCCGTACAAAAGTCAGACAGACTCAAAGTGCTGACATGCAATACAAACTTACGAAGCTGACAACATTGACATTGTGGTAGTGAAGAGGTGGAGCCAATGTTTACGAATAGTAAAATAATGGTGAAAATAATAGTCTTAACGTCAATCAAGTATATAAATGTTTGGAGAAGTCTACTTTCCAGCTTATACGCTGAATCAAAAAATCCTGAAATTCTTTATATTTCCTATTTTAAAAGGACCATGTGATAATGAAGACGTAGGGCCAACATTATGAAAAAAACTGAAAATAACAGCAAAAAGAGCCGCCTTGACTGCTATCATCACATCACATACGCAAATGTTAGTTTTTTTGCTGCTTTCTGTTATTTGGACAAACTTTCCTGTTTGACCAAAATATTGCATGATAAACAAACAGACATAACCGATTACTTAATCTCGCTTGCACATGTGCGGGGGTAATTATGTTCTTAGCCCATCCATGACTATCAAATGGGTAGGGTCGGCCATAACCCCTATCAACGCTATCTAAGTTTTTAGGCTGCTCATTAATAATTCATAATAAGGCTAGTAAATATTCTGTCCGACATACTTCAAAATACCTTTAGCCACTGAAAAAAATATACCTTGTTTCCACTGATCTGACTGACTCACCAATTGGCTTTTCAGAAGAGAATTTTTTTTTTAATTGCTACCTCGGAACAAAGGTCACACAAGTTGAGGTATCTATGTTCATAAGACAGTTGTTATGTTTTATGAGCATGTTTATTCGAGACCCGATCCTCTTGTCTGTGTTTGCAATTGTCTCCCTGCTACCTGTGGCATTATCTGTGAACCATCAGCATAGAAACAGTCAACAAACCTTGGTGTTTGTGTAGCTGTGGTGAGTGGGCAATGGTCCTGGCAAGTACTGTTAACGCCTGCTGAGGGTAGTTGACGCGACCAACTTACTACAAAAGATCAAACCTGATTGTGCTGTGGCGGATGTTGCCATGAAGTGTGGCAAGGAGCCCGGATTGGCACTGATCTTGACACTGACATTGGGTTATTTGTCAGCGACTTTGGATGTAAGTATCTAAGATTCATATAGCTATTCCCAAAGCTCAAAGCAAGGAAGAACAGAAAGGAGGAGCAAAAAAAGACCAGAGCCAATTCCTTCAAAGTAACAGTACATAGTGCAGATCTGACATTGTGCTTCATTTACAAAAATACCCAAGGGGGGGGGGGACACACGCATATAGTGAGCAGTATTCAATTTTGAATTGCTAAATCCTCAAAGGGGGGGGGGGGGGTGTAAATGCCCCCTCCCCCTACCCTCCCCCCAAATAAAACCCTGACACTATCATGTGAATTATAAAGTAGGTTGTGTGGCTTTTAAGTTGGTGGAGGGGCTACAGCCTAACCAACCACTGACTGACCAATGCACTTCCTAGCTTTGACCTTAATTTACATGTCACTTCAGTTCAAGTTATGACAACTTTCCCAAAGTTTTCCCTATTCACTATATAAAAAGGACCTGTACTTCCCACTCCACGTGCATGTGGCGATTCCTCCCTCTCCAGGAAGGACGTTGAACACACAAATAAGGAAGTGAAGCGCAGAAATATTGGGAGACCCGAATCTGAATGACAAGAAAGCTGTTATACACCTCGAGGCAAATATAACAACTACACATGAGAAGAAAGGATACAGATAGGGAAGTACGCTGCTGAGAATGGCTCAACTAAGGCTGCTAGGTACTTCTCTAAGCTCCTTGATCAAATATAACAGCAAAATCGCAATATTGAGAAGCCACAACAATCCGGTTCAAACAGCCAAATTTAAATATTTAAAATGTAGCTATTTTGAGCCATTTCGCCAAATTTCCCCCCTATACAGTAGCTTATAGTACACTCTAGCATATAGAGTGCTTGCATTGGACATCATCACCGTATATTTCCTTGGGGCATTTCCAGAGAGGCAACTAGCGTGAAGTCAACGGTACATGTTCTTATATGCAAGGCCACTGTTAGATGCATTATTGTTTCTGCTCCATACATTCTCTCTCTCAGGACATGGGCAGGTGGTAGTAATTAGCCATTATGATAACATCACCAGTGGCTTAATGTCTGATACGAAAAAGGCTTAAAAAGTCACAGATGGAAGACTAAAGGACGAAGTACGTATTCTAGAAAAAATCGTGTCCCTTTCGACTGGCAGTATAATTAGGGTGGTTCATGATGCTCAAGGCTCCTGATTGAGCAATGGCACGAGACTATTAATGATATTGAAAATAGCAAAAATCATATGGCACTAGATTTTGATGTGGGCAATGGCGTAACCACAGGCCCGAGCAATTGAACTCCTGGGAAAATTCGGTGTATAATCGAAAGTGGTGTGACAGGTTTGAGACTGCAAAAGTCCTATATTGCAAGTCGTAGTAGTATTTAAATGCCATCTGAGAAGCTACGTACAGTGCTCTTGTGACAGCTGATATGGTGTTACTGAGAACTCAAAACGGCAATGAGAGTGCTTATCAAATGCTAGAAATGTGTAGAATGACGGTCAAAAGCCCACTTCACATAGAAGCCACAGTATGCATACAACTGCTTTGCAGCCCCGCCTCACTTGTGCCTGAGTAAACAATCCAGTCTACCTACACCACTGGATGTGGGTGGGGAAGCAAAAACAGCATTAGCTACATCGAACAGTGGTCCAATGGTGGCTAGTGCCTTGCTGATAGAGTGCAAAAAGTAAAAAAAAATTCGAGCAGCCAATGAAGATATAACAAACAGTGCGATAGCTGCCCCATACCCATAATACATTCTTGCCTCTCAAGGTGGGGAGAGCCAGCATCATAGAGCGTCATACTTATAACATAAACACACGCCCTCAATATTCACTACGCCACTCATTCCTTATCAGTGCCAAACAACAGGAGCCTCGAAACTAATAACATTCTGGGCACTGAGACAAAATGTAATAATAAAGTGTCTTGCTAAATCAATGCACCAGCCTTCGATCCCCTAGTATTTTTCGCTCATGCAGTGGAGCCTGGGGACCAGAGGCTACACCAAGACCCATGTTACCCAGCTACTTTTACTCCTCGTTATAGCTATAGCTTACTTATTTTACTGTAGCCAGTATCATGGAGTATCAGAATGAAGGTCTCCAATGGTCTTCACTGGGTGGGACTGACTGGAATATGGGACTGGGGCGCGGGAAACTGGAATATGATGGGTGGGACTGACTGGAATATGGGACTGGGGCACGGGAATGGTTTATATAGCCGAGGCTGACCTGACTGAGAGTGCATGTGGAGTAGCAGATGAGTGCAGCAAGGTGACGTGGATCTCTAATTAGCCCTAAGAAGATAGCTTCCTACCCTATGCTGTAACTAGCAGAAATCACTGACCGAGTGCCACACTGGCGAGCGGCGGACACGCGAGACTCGTCGTCTCTGAGAAGGGGAATTCCTCCCATCCCGATTTCCGGACGCGTTTGCGTATAAAACCACGAGCTGCACTGCACGATCCGAGATGCTTCATAAGCTTACACCATGGGTGCGACAAAAG
This sequence comes from Phakellia ventilabrum, assembly GCA_963921505.1. Lineage (NCBI taxonomy): Eukaryota > Metazoa > Porifera > Demospongiae > Axinellida > Axinellidae > Phakellia > Phakellia ventilabrum. The sequence continues at coordinate 4,458,756 of OY997391.1, forward strand.
CAGCTGCAGGAATCACTACCCTGCTGTTGCTGCTGATATGTTACTTTGAGGAGTTTGAGGCAAAGAAATTGCGAGCGTTACCGAAGGGAAAGTCTATGGGCGACCACACCTGCATCCATGATAAGGTATAGACGCGTTTGCCGAGTCACGATAGGCATGACGAGTAAAGCATGAGGCGTATGTTTTAGTATGGAGATTATTCAAAGTTTGGAGTCTTGTTAGTATTAAATGTGGCGTATAGTAGAGTGTAATATGTTGCAACCACGTCCGCCGCTCATTGCGAGATACGCTTCAGGCTCTACCGCGACCGTGGTACGTCGACGTCGCTGGTGCTAAAAATTCAAAAAATTGGTTAGTGCAGTGGCGGCGAAACTACCGCCGAACCAATGTTTGAGTGGCCGCCGACAATTTTATTTTATTTTATAACTGTTAGATTTTCACAGACCAGAACCAGGTCCAGGGAAACCACTGACCAAATGCGCTTAACTGTTGGCAGAACGAACGTGAAACCGGTCGCGGCACTCGCGGAGCGTTGTCTGATATCGCCAACATCCAGGAAAATTGCAACCAAGAAAGTCATTCAGCTTTCCAAACGTAAATTTGGCAACAAGGGATAGGATAAGAGCGGTCCTCTCGAGATCGAATCGCGATCCAGCTGGATGATCGCGATGTCGACAAGTTGTGGCTGGCTGTGTGCTCGATCTCTCACATGGGTTTCAATGAAGGCCTAGCGAAATGCTAGGAGAGCGAAATGCTAGGAGAGCTAGATAATTTTTTTCTGTTCTTCGCGCGGGGATCGCGATTCGGCGGCCGCCATGCGGTCTCTGAAGCGCCGGACCAATCGTAAAGTGCATCCGCTGCCCCTGTATAGCGCCGGTATTAAATTTCGAAGTGGCTATTGATCCGGCAGTCCACAGTTGGAGTTTAGGGAAAGGCCCGGTTAGAGTCGCGTTAAGGGTTGGGTTAGGGTTTGGCTAGGGGCTAAACCGTTGGGTTTAGACTCGCGGCACGCTGGCTGTTAGCACGAATGTGCATGCGCGTGCTTTCTCCATGTAAATGTATTCTTGCCAGACCAATAGCCACGTCCATTAATGTGAGTTACAGCTGCTAAATGCAGCTGCCTGCCATAGCTAGATAGTAGAAGCTTATCGTACCATCGGAACAAGATGTATATGTTAATATCTTGCTAGTTATGATTTTATACGGCTAGCACTTTTTTGGCCCGACCCTTTTGTGTAGGCAGACCTGTTCAGCGGGACCGTTAATCAAACTTATGTTTCATAGTACAGTAGACGTGATGGAACAATTCACTTCGGCGGTTTAATTTCCTTACGACCGTTCTATATATTATACCAGAAGCGCTTTTCTAGTCATTATGCGCTCCTAATAAATACTATGAGGAGTGCAATGTAGTCTCGACGGCTGACAGAAGACAATGTAGACAGTCCGTGTTTAATACTGAATTGGCATGTCCCGTTTAAATAGTATTCTGCGTGCCCGCTCTGGAATGCAGAGGTTTTAATAATAGAGGAGACAAAATTTCTGAAATTTGATTTCACTTACCCGTTTCCAAAGTTGCCCCAAGTCTTAATATATAGCTACTGCTGTCTTACGTGTAGCGTAATAGAGTGCTGTATTAGATACTGTAACCCGATGTGTGCTGAGCTACAGTGAACGAAGAACTCAAATTTAATTAAGCAGAAGCTGCATTTTGTGATGTATTACATATAGTTATGTAATCGATAGTATACTTCCTCCACCAGGTTGCCCTGCATACTTTACCAACCATCCAAGAGAATTATAAAGGACATCCCCGGCGAGAGGAAAGGCAAACAGATAGTGTGTTTTCTCCAATTCGCTTCACTATTCATATTGTGGAACCTCTGGACCCCACGTTCGGAGATAACATCACAGATCCTGATGGCCCACTTATGAAAGTATTGGAACTACTGGAAAACACACTCCTAGTCCGCCCACTTCAAGGCAGTCTCACGATACCGCCATCATGTGACGAATATACATATGGTACTAATGAAGGAAAGTGTCGTATTCTTCACACGGAGACTGAGTGTGGAATATTCACAGTCCCCAATCAATTTGTGGGCACAAGAGAAGTGTGTACATCTGCGTATGGCTCTTGCTATGAGTCTGGAACAAATGGAACTGGTGCTTCGAATACAGACTATTTGCTATTTGTTGGCACTTCATCTGAACGTAAGTAGCTATATATGTGATTATAGAATAGTGATGATATCATGCATTCTTTTATACAGTTAACTGTTTCTTTGGTTCACTTGCATTTGCGGCATCGTGTGCTATGGACCGGTGGCATAGGCCGTCAGCAGGATACATTAACTTATGTCCTCAAGTAAGTAAAACTACACAATGTCGTGTGTGAAGGGAAGGTTATGACATTGTAGCCCATTGTGTTAAAAAATTGAATCTACACTCTGTTTAAAACACCGTATATGCAATGGCTTCTACAGTAGGGGAGAGGAGAGTAACATATCTGAATAAAGCGTAACTTCCTGTGCTTTATCTTGGTTATATAATTGATTAAAACCCAACTTCCTGTATTATAGCCTTCAAGTGGCAGCTTTGATCCACCCACCAAATATCTCAAAAAAAAGTTAATAGGAATGTCTTGCAACCTTTCTGATTAACCACAAAATTTGAGAATTATGGAAAATTATGGCTTCACATATTGAAATTTAGAGTCGCCATTTGTGGGAGTTACGAGTTCTAAGTGTCGTGATTCAAATGTAATGAGTTTGAACCCCATTGTCCTGTAAGAGCAGAGCTGCTAAAGCAGTTCCAGAAGGGTGTATACTTTAGGGTCAGCATTAGCCTCATTCCCAGGCCACACAGTTGGAGAAGTAGCCTGGTATCTACAATTGTACATGCATAGGACTTACGGAAAATGGTGAATAAATGGATCTATAAATAAACTCAGTCACATAGCAACACACAGTATGAAGGCAATGTATACTGTAATAAAAAGTTATTGTATCCATGGGGAATGCATCGATGGTATTGGATTAATGCATTTCCTTCTTAATCATGATGTCATGAATTTTACAATAACAAAATTTATCTCACAGACTCTAACTCGGCACACCAATGCTGATGAGATTTATGACGTCCTATTCAACTTACTGCTGCATGAAGTATCCCATGCCATTGGATTTTCCCGCCATCAATTTGAGAAGTAAGTTTTACACACTAAAACTTCTAAACTATGCTGACCTAGACTAATTGCATCTAATAATGCAGCTTCCATGATGGCAATCTGAACTTCTATCGACCTGATACTACAGGACTTTATAATGGATCCGCAATTACAGTCTTGAACTCCCCAAAGGTTTGTCGTTTTATACTAGAGGAATATTGATTCCATGACCATGGTGTGGCTGCAGGAATGTAGTATTTTCTTGTTGCAGAAGACGTATTGTTGTGCTTTAGGGTATTTATCTACAAGTTCTAATATAAGTTAGCCTGTATTGACTATGGTCTTCTAATAGGTGCTTGAAGTGGGTAGATCTTACTTTGGGTGCAGTGATCTTCCATATGTACCACTTGAGAACAACGGAGGCTCTGGCAGTGCAAGGTGTGTATGTGAATACATGACTGTTATTACAGTCATATGGTCTAGGTTTGTTCCAAACCTATAGCAGTCTGCAGTGTTTTTACAGTTGAGCAGAGAGTTGCAGAATGGAATTTGAGGTTGAAGCTGTGTACATGGCATGCTAATTTTGATTTGCCCAGCTCATTATGAAACTGTATAATAACTGATATGCAATTCTCATCCACATTTACTAGTACTTTTTCTATATAATTTGCATGAAAAAGCAGCATGAATAAAACTGTTTGCATGCATTCTCAGGATGTACTGCATCCATGAACCTTCCAGGTAGCTACTATTTGGGGCCTATGTGCATGTGCGAAGCAAAAGCATCTAGTTATCTGTTGGTTTGTCCCTCTCATTGAATCACATGACAACAGTGCTTGACCCACAGTCAGCAAAGTAAAATGCAAATGTTCACCTAGGGATGAGTTCAATATAGTTTTTTCATCTCCATCTGGGTACATTCCCCAAGGTATGAGACAAGTTCCTGCAGCAAAATGCTATTAATTAGCTACCACACAATTGTATATAGGTAGTAATCCTCCAGCACCTCTGAGAGTCAAGATCCCTCTTGCAAGGTTATAGCTACCCAATTGGATTTCTGTATTATATACATCAGACACTATACTTTTACGTGTGGCTGTAGACTATACTAACACATGAAAGTAGAACATTGTATTACCGTTCCAAAACACTACATGGACATCGGAATGATGCCATTCCAGTGCAGTCCTTTTTCCCAAATGGCATTCCAACCATATAGCTATGCATTGTGTATGCCCACGCATTTGATGGTGCTATCTTCCAGTTAGCTACCAACATAAGCACAAAGTACGTTACAGTTACTGAATAACCAAGTGCTGATCATAGTACACCCTCTGTATTATATAGCTCTCATTGGGAAGCCAGAGTTCTGCATCATGAAACTATGTCCCCTTTTCTCTCTAAGTAAGTGCCTCTTGAGATAAGTACATGGATACAGAAGTGTTATGGCTTCATGTGCACAATTAGTGATACTGATATGTTTACCCTTTCTTGTATGTTGTTATAGCGACTATGCAGTCTACAGCAACTTTACACTTGCTTTCTTTGAGGATTCTGGATGGTATCAAGTCAATCGAACTTATATTGAGGCATTCGACCAGTTTGAGCTCCAATGGGGAAGAGGTAACTCACTTGTATATAGTTCTTTCAAGGTTCGCAGTCTCACATTATTATATATCCCTTTAGGCCTTGGCTGTGAGTTTGCAATGGAGCCATGTGATAATTCTGAGACCTACCCATACTTGTGCAATGAAGACATCATACACCAGTGCACGTTTGACCACATTTCAAGGGTTAGTTTTATCATGTACAGCCGCATTAAGTCTCTCACTTGTCTTAGTTTTATTGGATTAAGGCATAACTCATGCTAGTTATATACGTTTTGGTATAGAATAAACTTACAGTTGTCATACCCACTTTTTTTAGGGAAGCTGCAAAAGTAATTATACATTTTTTGATGGTTGCCCAGTTGTTCTGGCTGATGAGGACACTTCCTGTCTTCATCAATCCAACACTCCAGGTATAAATTAGATTATTATTGCAGGATATTAGTAAATCAGCAGTGTATTCTCTGAAATCATAATCAAATCTGTCCTTGCTAGTGCCTAATTATGGAAACGAGGTGTACAGTGATGACTCGATCTGTGTTGAGCTCAACTCGACTAACACAACTTTAGCAGACTGTCTCCCATTGGATGGAAGTCCACGTTGCTACCAAAGACAAGTAGTGCGGGAGACCCAAACTGACAGACTTGCCTTCAGCATCATAGTTGATGGTAATACTCCTCTATAATATCTCACACATACTGCCCTACAGTAACACGGTTCAATCACTATTATGGTGGTAGGTATAAGAGTTTGAACCAGGTTTCTACTCCCAGCTTGCTAATGTTTTTGATCTTTCAAACTGCAAAATAAGTAAGAATTTGGATAGTGGAGCACTTATCAGGAGAATGGGGCACTTATTATGCAGGCTATACTTGGTTGGTGACATGCTCCCATACTCAAGTTCATTATAGGCCACACACAAAAAGTTGTATGGCAAATTATATTCTCCGTGAATTTTTAACTCCTATATACGTATGTACGATGGCCTTTTTGATCGAAAAAGGTGTTGACCTGTATACATGTGATGTACTCTAAGCTGACTGTAAAATGTTTTATATTCTTTGTAGATTCAGTGTACTGGTGCAGAGATTCAGACATCCTGGCAACAGAGGATGGGTTTCTTTTCTGTCCCTCCTTAGAGGAGATCCTTCTCCGAGCCTCAAGCCATGACTTTGTTGCTGTTACACAGCTTCCTTCTCTCGGTAATTAAGTTACTTGGAGTAATTAAATTGGGTTCCTGGAATCACACAAGCATTCTATTTCACACAGAAAATGTTGTTGCGTATAATGCATCAGATGGGTCCGCCTATGCTATGACAGTTGACCATGAACCGGGGAGTAGTTCTGGATCAGGATCTGTTGATGATCTGCAACCAACCATACTAAAAGGTATAATAATTAGCTTAAGAGTGTGTCTACTATACTTTTGCTTGGTGCCATGGTGATACAAATACCACATTCTCTTATAGTGTGCGACCCACCTGAAGAACAAGGTGAGAGAGTAATATCATATTTTATTTCACAATATGCAAGTATAATTATTGATAGTTGCTTTTGTAGGTTGTGACTACGGTGATGTACGTCTGGTGAATGGGTTAACACCTTATGAGGGTCGGGTTGAGGTCTGTAAGAACGATGAGTGGGGAACTGTTTGTGATAATGGATGGAGTTCTACAGATGCTAAGGTTGTATGCCGACAACTTGGCTATGACACAATCGGTAGGTTACCAGTTTTTTATGGCCTAAAGTACCAAGTTGAAGTATACAAAACATTATAGAGTTAGTACTCTCTAGTATTACATAATTATAGCGATTGTTGTATAGTATATTTAGTGGATACCAAATCATTGCACTATACCTAGTTCAAGATCACCAGAATATGAGTGTAGTAACAGATTGTAACCTATTAAACATACCCAGCAGTCTTTACACAATATGTCTAGATACATCATCTAAGATTTGAACTAATGTGTATGCATACATGCGTCGGCACTGGTAGTGTGGTCATGCTCATCACTAAATAAAGTGGTTTTTATAGTGTGTGTTTATGGTGCATCTTGTTTATAATCCATTTAGGGACGAGGTCGTATTCCTATGCATATTTTGGCCAAGGAACTGGAGAGATATTACTAACCAATGTAGGTTGTAGTGGCACTGAGCAACGGCTCCTTGACTGCTACTACAGAACTCCCAGTTCATATTACTACAGTAGATGCAATCACTATGAGGATGCTGGTGTTCGTTGCCCAGGTGAGTAGCTACACCATGCAGGTATACTTGGTAACATACTTTTATTTTTCCCAATGCATGTACCAAATGTTTTACAAATAGCAGTGGCGGATCTATAGGGGGTTCCATGGGTTCCATGGAACCCCTCTTTTGCAAGGCTGCCTTCGTTTTTACTATGTACTTAGTAAGTCTGCGCAAATGTAACTACATACGCGGCAAGCAGATTTACGGTGAGTAATAGCGAGGTCTACGGTCATAGGCCTACTGCGTGCACAACTTTACCAAGAGCACTTCCAGTACTGATTTGCAAAGACCCCATGAGAGCTATTTCTGGTCCGTTTAAAACGCTTAGTAAATAAATTTCCGTGCTTTGTGTGGGGGGAGGGGCTGCTTCACAGCCCCACTTTTTTAGCCCCCCCCCCCCCCCCACTTTTTTCATGCTCCCACCGCTGGTGATACTGGAACCCCCCTTTTCAAAATCCTAGATCCGCCACTGAATAGAGCCCTTCTTCTGGATCACCTGCAGTATTCAACATGTAGAAAGTACAATTTTTGGGTTGCAACCACTTTACTATACCCTAATAGATTGATACCTCGTATCTAAGAACCAGCATGTTGCACAGAAATCATCCAACCGAACTAAGGCTGTGCTCAGCAGCAGGTCAGTCCAAGCTAGATGACAGTTTGGCTATCTCGTCTTGCACTGCCTCAGCGCAAGTACGCTTCAAGTTATCTGCCAAAACGTGCCCAAAAAAAGGATTTTCATTGCTACCTACCATTTTTTTTACTATCTACCTTCACACACCTCGGCATAGTGGTGCAAACTTCCAGTAGCTGCTATTGTCTTCATTGCTGGAGTGGCACAGAAATGAGTGATGTAACTTAGGGCATGTGGTAACAGACAGAGAAAAAGACACAGGAAACACACAGCAATCTTAGTACCAGCCGAACATGCTCTTTGTACATGCCTGGCTGGTAAAAATGTTTTCTCAAGATTGACACTTCCCAAATACTTAATGAGTTCATAGTTCACAGTAATAGATGCAAGACTTCAATCCTGGTGGTTCCATGGTGGGCTGTAACCGTGCACTAATGGACTGAAACGGTGCACAAATGGTGCAGATATGTTTAGTTTCAAAAAGGGTTAATCACTTTGCCAAGTGCAAAGTATGGCGGGCGAGTCGAAATGTGGATGTAAGGAATCACGATCTGGACGGGGTGATCGCTCGATTGTGCAAACAACGCAAGATTGCGGATGTACACAAAATACGTAGCAGGGTCACAAGGTCAAAGTGCACCAATTCTGCATTAAAAATCTTAGTTATCACCCAACGATCACAATAGTATAAGTTTCGATCCTCTGTGACCCCTCTTTCATGCCAAACATTATATTACATTACATTACACCCCCCTTAAATCTTTATACTTGGCAGAGTATTGATGAGCGGTGTCCGGATTCATAGGCCCTTTTCTCTATGGCAGATTTTAATTTGAGTCCTTAACTCTTAAGGGTTCAGCTCTGAGGCCATAAGTATACAAGCGGTCCTGTCACCCAACCTATTTTAGCCCAAGACACTCTTGTAAGATTGATTAACATTTTCCTTCATCATTGGGTGAATAGTGTCTTTTCATTCACAATAATAATAGTAACCAAAATGTCAAAATGACAATGCGTACTCTCTACGTGTGGAACACTGTACATGGACAAGAATGATTTTTCTCCATGCAGGACCCTGTCAGCATGGCTCAATTCGACTGATGAATGGACTAGTCCCTACCCAGGGTGTTGTGGAAATCTGTTACAATGGAAGATGGGGAGCACTGTGTGCTAAAGCTTGGGACAATGCAGATGCTACCTTGGTCTGCCGAGACCAGGGATACTCACCATATGGTATATAATATAGTGACAATGCAGATGCTACCTTGGTCTGCCGAGACCAGGGATACTCACCATATGGTATATAATATAGTGAAGATGCTACCTTGGTCTGCCGAGACCAGGGATACTCACCATATGGTATATAATATAGTGAAGATGCTACCTTGGTCTGCCGAGACCAGGGATACTCACCATATGGTATATAATATAGTGAAGATGCTACCTTGGTCTGCCGAGACCAGGGATACTCACCATATGGTATATAATATAGTGAAGCATAAATGATACTGAGTTATGAATCCCAATTTCTTATAGAGCAAGGCTGCGGCTCCTTAAAAATATATTTCTCTTCTTACTTGCAGGTGCAATTGCTCTGGTTGATGCATTTTCATCAACCGCTTCAAGGTACTTCATGACCAGTATCGAGTGCTCTGGCTTAGAATCCAGCATCTTTAACTGTACTGGAGGGCTTCGGACTACACAGTCATGCTCACCATTTGGAGTTGCTTCAGTAGTCTGTCATGGTAAGACTGTACATGGAATGCTAACTATTGTTGTGCTAATGAATTCTATTATTATAGAGCATGTATTGAGCACCCATGGGTGGGGACCATTACTACGTTGCAAAAGAGGGGGGCAGGTGCTCAATGCATAGTGTCTGCATGCAGAATGTAGTATCTGCCGCCCACCCTGAAAAGAAGGAAGGAAGGACCAGTATTCTATATTGTAACTAACGATATCAGAGTACAATCTTCAGGTGTTGTGCTGTGAGCTACAAATTTATGTCTTTCATTAGCAGTCAGATCAAAAACTCCATGAAAATATGCCGTTTAGAAACTGCTTTGAAAAATGTTCTTCATCATGGTAGAAGAGTTTTCAGTATGCTATCACAATTAGTGGCTATACCCCTCCTTTGTTGTGTATGAACCTTGGATGTGCACAGGATCTACGTGGTAACCTTATGATTGCTGCTTTTAAAGTGATTCTTACTGATATCCACCTTCTCAGATGTCAATCTTCCTAATGCTTCCTGCACTACTGGTGAACTTCGACTTCGAAATGGTTACATTGATGGGGAAGGCAGAGTTGAAGTGTGCGTCAACCATGTCTGGGGAACTGTATGTGATGATGGATGGGACAACACCGACGCTTCAGTGGTGTGCAGACAACTGGGATACTACCCAATAGGTATCGCATTTCTTAATATTTTTTACAATGCACCTGACTATAACTGCCTGTATGCAATATCAATAGGAAATGCAACAGTTAACGGGTTCTTTGGGCGAGGTCGTGGACCAGAATTTCTGGAATTTGTTAAGTGCAATGGACTTGAAGGCTCTCTACTGGACTGTGCCAATAGCGGTTTGGGGCTTGCTACATGTGGGCACTTTGAAGATGCAGGAGTGATTTGTCAAGGTACTGACTATACTACAACAAGATTCACTTGTGCATGTCTGTGTATCATGTATAATAGCTACCATAACCTCCCCAAAGTACGGCCATGGGTAATAAATTTTAGCGGCTCATCTTGATTTTCCACTTGATATTAGGTATACCTTAAAAATTAGCTCACCCACTACAGATGCCAATGTTGTAGTCCTGCAGTTGTACACATACACCAACTATAAAGACTTAGCAATGGTATTCAGGCAATGCTGTGTAACGTTGTGAGTTCCCTTGGGCAGCAATCTGTATAGTGTGCTACTATGCTAAGCTGCCATGCCATACAAGTGCAGCAGACAGTGATACATATGTGCAGTCTCATGTCGTGCATTTGTACACAAATGATTGTGCAATGCAGGAAAACGTGGAAACAGTAATGCACATCATTAGAAAAGGCGCTAGCCTTCATTTGTTAGCCACACCTCTTTCAAAGTACTACTAACCAGTGTGTTTCCTGTTTGTTGGTACAACATTAATAGATGGGTGTACTTTAATAATGACCCTACACAATAACATTTTGCTAAAGAGGGGGGTTGACTTAGTTTTGAGAGATGACGGTATTATTTCCAGATTCCATAATTTTTGGGATGTCATCACTATGACATCATTACTGAGGTTTTGTTGGACTGCCCAAATTTTTTTTGCTGAATCTAATCTCTGCTGAGCGTGAACCATATCTCAAAGTTGAATTTAGTAACATTGAGATATACATCACTGAAATTACCCATTTCCACAGAGAAGGGGCAGCTTTTACCCCCCTCTCTGTGGACAGTTGACATATTTCACTTATACATATCTAAGCTAGTGCAGTCAATTTCATTTCTGTAGCACATTTAAAACATTTTGAGTGAATGTTGTCCTAATTTGGAAAAGCTGAAAAATTAGTATGTGCTGAAGGCATCGGTGGAAACTGGTGTATTGTTCATGTATACAATTTTTATTTCTTTGCAGAGGAATTAAAATAGCAATATACTTCTTCTGATTTACAGTGAACCCACCAGCTGAACTTACTGACTCATGCACTGTTGGTGAAGTCAGACTAGTTAATGGTAGCTCGGAAATGGAAGGTGTAGTAGAAGTCTGCTTTGGGAACATCTGGGGAAGTATTTGCAGCAATGCATGGGACAACAGAGATGCTGGTATAGTATGCAAGCAGCTGTTCAACTCATCATATGGTAAAACATGTTTGTTTTGAGTGTATGCCCGTGTATGGATTGTCATTTGAATTATACTGGGCAGTCTATGCAATTATATTATATTATTATGCATTCTATAACCATTCTAGCATAGAACAGCATAAACTAGCCTCGTTCCCAGTGGGGGGTGTGGTCTGGAAACGAGGCCTGGTATAAACTTGTAGAATCTTTTCTGAATGAATGATACTGAATAGTTATTTGACTGGATGTTGTTTTGTAGGTGGGCGTGCACTTAATAGATCAATGACCGGGTCTGAACATGCTCCAGTATTGATTCAACATTTGGATTGTGATGGTACTGAGAAGAGAATAGCAGAATGCTCAATTCCCAATTCTGGTATCACTCATTGCAGTACAGAGCTTGCAGAAGTGATATGTAATGGTAAGGCAGCAAACAGCTATTATATCCTACCTTCACATGCTATATACAGGGTATTATCTTCTATAGTTCCAGCTAATGAATCACACGTCACTTGCTCTAATGGTGACATTCGACTGGTGAATGGACTGAGTGAACACGAAGGAAGGGTGGAGATCTGCTTCGACAATACATGGGGAACTGTTTGCAGTAATTCTTGGGACATGACAGAAGCTACAGTTGCTTGTCGACAGCTTGGAAATATCCCCTTAGGTATGCTGTATACAGTCGCTTAGCATATGTCCATGGCTGTAATGACGTGTATTCACCTTATGCTATAGGCTCCACTGCATTTGAAGATAGCTACTTTGGAGTTGGCTACAATCCACAGTTCATGGATGTCTATTCTTGTGCTGGAACAGAAGAGAACCTGCTACAGTGTTCCCATTCAGTGCTTGGAGTTCAACCCACTTGTTCTCGTACTGAAGAAGTTGGAGTCCAATGCCTTTGTATGTTGTAGTATCAGTATTATAGCAGTACTTTTACAGCTAGGGCTCATTCTCTACTCGTTATACAGCTCCTGAAGATGCATGTCCTCATGGCGAAGTGCGATTGGTTGGTGGGACAAATCCATATGCAGGGAGAGTGGAAATTTGCTTCTACGGTATCTGGGGCACAGTGTGTGATGACTCTTGGGCTAACAGTGATGCAACGGTAGTTTGCAGACAGCTTGGCCTTCACAGTTTAGGTCTGTATAAACTAATCCTGAGTCATGACAATAATTATTTCAGTCTGATATTTTTTCCGACTTCACAGGAGCAATTGCCCGTAGCTATTCCTACTTTGGGCAAGGAAGTGGACCAATATGGATCACCTATGTTGGCTGCAGGGGGAGTGAAGCAAGCCTTCTGAACTGCTCTTATTCAACATCCACTTCATTATTAGCATACTGTAACCACTTTGGAGATGCTGGTGTACAGTGTCCAGGTATGTCAAATAGCAGTATCATGCGGTCAATAAGTGAAGTATAATTTCAGAGCATGCATTACTTATGATTATGTTTTTGAAGTGACAAAATATGTATCACACTCTGACATTAGTTCCCAGCAATGACACCTGCTCTGCCAATGGTGATATCCGTCTTGTTGGTGGATCAAACAACCTGGAAGGCAGGGTGGAGATATGCTACAACAATCAATGGGGAACTGTATGTGATGATAGGTTTGGTACTCCAGAAGCTCAAGTGGTTTGCAGGCAGCTGGGCCATGCCCCATTGGGTGAGCTGTTGTTACATAGTAATTCAGGGGTACAGTTAAGGAATTCACTATAAGTATTACATTTTCAACAACATCTATACATGCAGGTGCAACATCCTTTAGTTACTCATATTTTGGTGGAGGGACTGGCGGTATATACCTGGATAATTTATACTGTTTTGGAAGTGAGATGAGGTTGATTGACTGCCCTCATAGTGGAATTGGCGTGCACAACTGTCACCACTCAGCTGATGCTGGTGTCAGATGCCAAGGTAGACTATGTACTACCATGCAGTTTAATGTATTTACTAATGGTTGTACTATATACTAATGCTAGCACGAGGCAACTGCAGTACTGGAGAGGTACGATTGCTCTATGGATCCACCAGCAGAGAAGGAACAGTAGAAGTGTGTGCTGAAGGAATCTGGGGTACCATCTGTGACACGCAGTGGGACAGTCGTGAAGCTGATGTTGTTTGCAGACAGCTTGGATACCCAGCTCTAGGTACAGGAATGCTTCCATAAATATGATAGCAGTACAGTATAATTGAATACAAGTGTATTTTAAGTGATTTTGAAAGGGTGGTGGCACAAGGGTAGAGCCTGTACAGCAGACGATTATCTGTATGAAGCTCGGAAACATTGTTTTTTCAGCAGCTATTTATTGTACTTGTACTACATGTATTTCTAAGTATATATTGTACTAGTGCAAATTCAATGGTGGAGATGATCGATAGCATTCTAAGAGATTTAGAGATGCAAGGTTATTTTAATGTGGGATGACGGCCGATTTTAGAACATGTATGCTGACATAAGTCTTCAGTTCATAAATGATGCTGTAATAATATACATAAGTGTTCAGCTTATTTACTATGCCACTGATTACGTTTTTTTCCTTACTTTAAATTATAGAGCAGTCTTTTGGAAATCAGCCTACCCTGCATTGCTTCGTGACCAATCAACTATTTTCTGCCTAATCAGAACCTTCTCCTTCTCCATAACTCCTTCTTTTCCCAAAACCAATTTTATCTATACAAATCTTTTACATATAAGTTGTATTACTGTGTGACAATTATATAATTGGTTTTTCTCACTTCTTCAAGGTTCCATCCCTCGCATTAATGCCTACTATGGCCGGGGAACTAGCCAAATTATTTTTGATGACTTCCGCTGTATTGGAACTGAAGGAAACATAACTAGCTGCCCAAATGACGGGATTGGGATCACTTCATATTACTGTGACCATTCTGATGATGCTGGTGTCAAATGTTTGGGTTAGTAGCCTCCTCATCCATATTAGCCAAAATCATGTTTGCAACTATTTGACAGAAAATTTCCTCACCTTAGTTCCCAGTTCTACCCTGCAAAACTGTACAAATGGTGACATTCGTCTTGTTAACGGTGCTAACGACCTGGAAGGCAGGGTGGAAGTGTGCTACAATAATCAGTGGGGAACAGTTTGTGATGACTCCTGGAGCAGTAGTGATGCAATTGTGGCTTGCAGACAACTCGGCTTCTTTCCATATGGTCAGACATTCTAATTAGAATTTGGTATCCTTAATATTTTGTGATATGATTAATTATTTAGAGTGACTTACAGAAGTTATTTTGCTATTGGTTCCATAGGTGCTTCTTATTTCAGTTACTCTCGCTTCGGTGGAGGACCTGGTAGCATATTCTTGGATGACGTGTCCTGTACTGGATCTGAATCAAGATTGATTGACTGCCTACATGGTGGAATAGGTGTCCACAATTGTGATCACACTGATGATGCTGGTGTAAGATGTCCAGGTACTTGACAATATTCAATTTATGCACACTCTATTTGTTATGCATAACCAAGTAGCCTTATTACCGTTATTGTGCCATTTTGGTTATCTGCACATAGTTTATGGTACCTTTGAACAATAGTTACATGTATGAATTGATCACTGACTAGATTCCCTTTTTTCTCTCTCATACGTAGTTAGGGGGAACTGTACACATGGTGCTGTTCGACTTGCAAATGGTTACACATCCAGAGTAGGCAGAGTAGAAATGTGTATAGAAGGAAATTGGGGCACTGTCTGTGATGATTCATGGGGTGTGAATGATGGACGAGTTGTCTGCAGACAATTGGGATACCCCACTCTTGGTGAGATGTAACATTAGAATGAATTTATATGGGTAATCACATTTCTGAATAAGTATATAGTATGTGATTATGTAATTGCTGTATAATATTGGAGTAGCTGTATTAAGGGACTAATTACTTCCTCTTACATACAGGCACAGTGGTGTATTCATATGCATACTTTGGGCGGGGAAGTGTGCCAATTCTCCTTAGTAGCCTGGGCTGTACTGGTGAAGAGCAAAGTCTGCTTGACTGTTATCATTCAGGAATTGGCATACACCATTGTAGCCACAGTGAGGATGCTGGTGTTCGATGCCCAGGTAAGATTCTGATACTAATAATATTGCATACTATGTAATGTGATTGTCTTCCACATGTAGCTGATGTAGGAGACACTGGTATTACTTGCACTGATGGAGAGCTAAGGCTGATGGGAGGCACTGTACTAAGTGAGGGGAGAGTGGAGATGTGCTATGAAAACCGGTGGGGGACAGTATGTGATGACCTGTGGGGTATCTCTGATGCACGTGTAGCATGCAGACAGCTGGGATTCTTGTCATATGGTATGTTATGTAATCTGTATCTTTTACACTGCTGATTTAGTGCTCATGAATTCATTCATAAGCTCAATTGTGCAGCTTTAATTACTAACATGTAGCAACTATACCTTTCATACTTGCACATAAGCATGCTTTTAGATTGAAAAACCTGCATGCATAAATATTGTGCTGTAATTACCTGTAACTGTTCTGCTATGGGCCAAAAATACGAAAAGTAATAAGAAGGTTATTGACACCATTGGATAAACAGACAATTTATTGAACAAGTATTATAGCAAAATTTTGTCTGGTCAGCTCATTCTTTAGAAAAGTGACCAAAAAAGCTGAGTAAAGGCATTATGAGCAGGCCATTTTCCTAAGCCCGATATGCAAGTGTGACCACACCTTATCAACATGTGCTTCTAGTAGCGCAGTACTGAGCTGTAAGAGCGGTCCAAGATTTGTATAGCCATACTATGGAGAGACACTTTCTACAGGTGCAAGGTTTGAAACATGTGTACCATATATAAAAGCTGAGATGTAAATGTCACAAGAGAGATAGCACAATCAGAATGCTTGCATGATAGACAGTACGATTGATCGGTTTCAATCAACTGACATTGTTTCGTTGCCCGACCATGGCAGCCACTGCTTATTCTCAGATACATGAGAAAGTATACCTATTTCCATAGCTTCATGGTCCAAATGGTGTAACCACACCATTACATCCATATCTCAGCTTGCTCGTTATATTTTAATACACCCTCATCTGTAATCACCCGTTGTACTTACACTTGGTCAGCTCCCAGGTTAGTAGAGTTTATGTAGCCTCAGCTCTAGAAACAGACAGCATGATTGAGTGATGTGAATGTGGGTTTCAAGCAGCACAGCCCATCTCTCCACTCTCCTGTGGTAGTTACGGATCTTTGAGACATCAATCTCCCAAAGACTAGCTATATTTTTCATAACTTCTCCAGCAGCATATATTGCTATGCATGATTATTAACTGGTTCCGGGTTAGTTATTCTCATTACTGGCTGGCTCACAAACCACCAACACCTACGCAGCTTGTGATTCATTACATCCGCATTTCTATTTACCCGCCATACTTTACACTTGGCAGTGTGATTACCCACGATATAAGTGATTAAAGTTGTCATCTCTATTCACTAGGAGCTAGTGCTCTCTCCAATGCCTACTTTGGAAGGGGAACTGGACCAGTTCTTTTGGATAATGTGGGGTGTGCTGGAGGTGAAGCTAGGCTAATTGATTGCTATCACACTGGGGTTGGAGTTCATGACTTCTACTGCAATCACTTTGATGATGCTGGAGTGAGATGCTTATGTATGTATTACAAAATCCTGAAGCATAATGACATACTATAATATTATTGTTGGGTCAGATTAATGCACTGCAATTTAGTAGTTGCATAATTGTATCTCAGTAGTCAACAAATGAAGTTTAAGGTCTCCTTACATCATACTTAAGAGTTTGCATTATTACACTGGGATACAGCTTATAATTATGATAATCACGATAATCAATCTTTTACTCTTGGCTCATATGGCATGCCTAAACTTGGTCACACTCAATTATAGCCTCGTACCCAGGTGTGGCCTGGGGACGAGGCTAACTCAAAATTAATCAAAGCATTTTTGTAATTATTGAGTAATTTAATTTCCTCAACTTATTTTGAAGTATTGTGGGACCACTGTAAGGGTTCTCCTCTCAAAAATATAGCCATATTGTATGGTATTATACAGGAAATATAATCATTACTCTAGTGAAAGGAAACTGTAGTGATGGTGAAATACGTCTGAGGGATGGCTCCAATGAACGAGAAGGACGAGTGGAGATCTGTATTGAGGGAACATGGGGCACCATCTGTGATGGTTCATGGGATAGCAGAGACGCAGATGTTGTCTGTAGTCAGCTTGGGTTCCCAACATTAGGTGAGATGCTTTAACGTGCTCATGTCCAGTATTTAACCTTTATCTCTGCATCTATAGGAGCTATTCCATTTCTCAACTCTTATTTTGGCTCTGGAAGTGGTCCTATCTGGTTGGACTTGGTAGCTTGTGAAGGAGAGGAAGAAAACCTGCTGAACTGCTCTCATAATGGAATTGGTGTGACTAACTACTACTGTGATCATCTTGATGATGTTGGAGTTCAGTGTCCAGGTAGATCATGGATAGTACTACTATGTAGAACCCTCTACAACCCTCTGAAAACCTTTTAAAACCTCTAAAACCCATACAACCCCTGAAACTATGTACAACCCTCAACCACTGAAAACCTTTAAAACCCATACAACCCCTCAACCCCTACAACCACTGAAAACCTCGTAAAACCTCTAAAACCCACACAACCCCTAGAGCTGAATTTCATGAAGTATTGTCATTTTCTGTGTTGCCATTCCAATAGCGTCATCTCTTGGAACTTCCTGTGACAATGGTGATATTCGTCTTGTTAATGGTTCCACTGAATATGAAGGATCTGGAAGAGTGGAAGTGTGCTATAACAATCAGTGGGGTACTGTCTGTGATGATTTCTGGAGTGACAGTGATGCAACAGTTGTATGTAGGCAGTTGGGGTATAATACAGTAGGTGAGCTACTGTAGCTTTGTACACATGTACACAGATGTATTTTGATAAAATATTTCCTCATTCTATACCATGAATCATTCATGATGCACAACAGGAGCCACAAGTTTCAGGACCTCTTTTTTTGGAGGTGGTAGTGGAGGAATTTTTCTGGACAATGTTGGATGCACAGGCAGTGAATCAGCACTCATTAACTGCTCTCATTCTGGCATTGGAGTTCACAATTGTGACCACACTGATGATGCTGGAGCTAGGTGTTCAGGTATGAAATTCTGATACCACTGCTAGCTCTCTCTACAGTATACAGGATACAGGATACAGGATTTCTAATGTATACATCTTTTTAACAGTTCCTGCTAATTGTTCAAATGGAGACATTCGGCTTGTGCTTGGAGCTAGTGAAAGTGAGGGTACTGTAGAAATTTGTGTCAACAGTACTTGGGGTACAATTTGTGATACATCTTGGAGTAGTCCAGAAGCTGAAGTGGTATGTGCACAACTTGGATTCTTGTCTTTTGGTAAGCTAGTTTATACATTTGAATCAACTGTACACTTTTAATGTGTAATTTTGTTTATTAACACAATAGGAGCATCTGCACGAATCAATGCTTATTATGGTCGTGGCAGTGGACAAATATGGCTGGATGATCTCCGGTGTACTGGAACAGAGAGCAGCTTGTTGCAGTGTCCACATGATGGAATTGGTGTAGCAGCATATTACTGTGATCACTATGATGATGCTGGAGTGAGATGCTTAGGTATATATGACAGAGTTCAGTACACAAGTGCAACTGACCTCTGGCTACCATAATCTCTAATACCTATAGTTTTAGAATCTTCAATGTATGTAACAATATATATTATGCCAAAGGAAATTATATTCAGCATATACGTCTTTCAGAGAGATGATAATATTTGAGATATATGGGAATAATTTAAGTAATGGGTCAAATTAATGCATTGCAACTTACTACTGGCTAGTAGCTGCATATACGTTTAGTTATAAAAAGGACTACCCTCATCTAAACTAAACATAAATTAGAGGTTTTGTATAATTGTCATATAATTCCTCAGGCCTATTCATAGGACCACTGTAGGGGGTTCCTCTCAGCAGTAGCAACATTACATACATATTGCACTTAGATGTAATTCATTTGCTACTTTAGTGAGAGGAAACTGTAGTGATGGTGAAATACGTCTGAGGGATGGCTCCAATGAACGAGAAGGACGAGTGGAGATCTGTATTGAGGAAACATGGGGCACCATCTGTGATGGTTCATGGGATAGCAGAGATGCAGATGTTGTATGTAGTCAGCTTGGATTCCCATCACTAGGTGAGGCATTTGAACTCAATTGCTCATATCCTTGATTCAACAATCTAACTTACTTTTATCTCTGCATCTAGGAGCTATTCCATTTCTCAACTCCTACTTTGGTTCTGGAAGTGATCCTATCTGGTTGGACTCGGTAGCTTGCGAAGGAGAGGAAGAAAACCTGCTAAACTGCTCTCATATTGGAATTGGTGTCACTAGCTACTACTGTGATCATCTTGATGATGTTGGAGTTCAGTGCCCAGGTAAATAAGTACTGTATATGAATAGTACTGCTATGTAACTGAATCTCATGTTTTGTTCTGTGTACGCCATTCCAGTAGCATCATCTGTTGTACCGATTTCCTGTGACAATGGTGACATTCGTCTTGTTAATGGTTCCACTGAATATGAAGGAAGAGTGGAAGTGTGTTATAACAATCAGTGGGGCTCTGTCTGTGATGATGGATGGAGTGATACAGATGCAACAGTTGTATGTAGGCAGTTGGGGTATCTTACAGTAGGTGAGCTATTTAAGATATGACCTTAAAGAGGTATCAAATGTGGTGTATCTTACAATTCTTCTTGATGTTCCATGAACCATTCATTCACACAACAGGAGCCACAAGTTTCAGCTACTCCTTCTTTGGAGGTGGTAGTGGTGGAATTTTTCTGGACAATGTTGGATGCACAGGCAGTGAATCAGCACTCATTAACTGCTCTCATTCTGGCATTGGAGTTCACAATTGTGACCACACTGATGATGCTGGAGTTAGGTGTTCAGGTATGAAATTCTGATACCGCAGTATACTGGATCTTTTAAACAATTTCTATTATTTAACAGTTCCTACTAATTGTACAAATGGAGAAGTTCAGCTTGTGCATGGAGCAAGCGAAAGTGAGGGTACCGTAGAGATCTGTGTCAACAGTTTGTGGGGTACCATTTGTGATTCTTCTTGGGGTAGTCCAGAAGCAAAAGTGGTGTGTAAACAACTTGGATTCTTGTCTTTTGGTAAGCTAGTTTTATATGTTTAAATCAGCTACACACTTTTAATGTGCATTTTTGGTTAACACAATAGGAGCAACTGCACGAATCAATGCTTATTATGGTCGTGCAAGTGGGCCAATATGGCTGGATGATCTCCGGTGTATTGGATCAGAGAGTAGCTTATTGCAATGTCAACATGATGGAATTGGTGTAGCAGCATCCTATTGTGATCACTCTGACGATGCTGGAGTGAGATGTTTAGGTACGTTATTATGATAATTCAGTACACCAGTGCAACGTGATAACTTTTAGCTACCATATGCAAGTACTGCATTATTCACATATCTTAATTTAATAGTTCCTGACAATTGTACAAATGGAGAAGTTCGGCTTGCGTTCGGAGCAAGTGAAAGAGAGGGTACTGTAGAGATCTGTGTCAACAACCTGTGGGGTACCATTTGTGATTCTTCGTGGGGTAGTCCAGAAGCCAAAGTGGTTTGTAAACAGCTTGGACTCTTGTCTTATGGTAAGCTAGTTTATGCATTTGAATCAGCTGTGCACCTCTAATGTGCATTTTTGATAATTAACGCAATAGGAGCAACTGCGCGAATAAATTCTTATTATGGCCGTGGCAGTGGACAAATATGGCTGGATGATCTCCGGTGTACTGGAACAGAGAGCAGCTTGTTACAGTGTCCACATGATGGAATCGGTGTAACAGCATATTACTGTGATCACTCTGACGATGCTGGAGTGAGATGCTTAGGTACATTATTATGATAGTTCAGTACACAAGTGCAACATGATGACCTCTAGGTACCATATGTAAGCTGCTAGACCAAAGGAATTGAGCTGTGCCCAGTACAAATATTTTGGTGATATTCAGAGATGTACTGAAAAAACAACAACTTAATACTGGCTAGCAGTTGTATGCAGGTATTCTTGTGTCTTTAAACGTATGTGAAGCTCCTCTATTTTCAGTTTCTGTAAGGAGTTATGACTAAAACAAAACTATACATAATTTATGTGGGTCTTCACTACAAGGCACGTGTTCCAAATGGCATTTGTGGTAGTTACATGGATCCCATCTTAAAACTTATGGCACGAGACAAGTCAGAGATCTGGACAAGTCTATCACATAGTTTTACTAAAGGAGGCCCACTACAGCTCTCAGGTTAGTAGAGTTTGCGTATCCTCTGTATAAGTAGAGATATGAGCGCTATTAATAGACAACACGATCAAGCAATGCAAATATGAGTTTCGAGCAGCCCAACTTGTCTCTCCACTCTCTTGTAGCAGCCATGGCTAGTCCTTGAAATATATTGCAGATAGAGACAACAATCTACAAAAGACCAGTCACTTTTTCGTAGTTTCTCCAGCAGCATTGTTATGCATGGTTCGGAGTTAGCTATTATTCTTGTGACAGGCTGGCTCGTGACACGTTTCACCCTGCCTAGGTCGTGATTCGATACATCCACATCTCTACTCACCTGCTATCTTTCTGCCTGGCAGTGTGATTACGCTCGCTATACTATGAACGTAGATTGAGGTATTTTATATGACTAACTGAACATTTGATAGATACCTCCAGAATACTGGCCAGTACTACCAGCCTTGAATTGAATACTCTCCTGCACTCATGCAATAATAGAATCTCCTGTACTGCCTTCCCACTCATGCAATAATATAATTTTCTCATGCCTATTGTGTAAGTGGTTGTAGGATCACTGTAAGGGCTTTCTTCTCAACATTACAAACTTGTGTACTGTATGTAGGCTCAGTTTAGTTCTGATACCACAGTGTACTGGATCTATATCTCACAGCTCCTGCCAATTGCACAAATGGAGAAGTTCGGCTTGCGTTCGGAGCAAGTGAAAGAGAGGGTACTGTAGAGATCTGTGTCGACGGTCTGTGGGGTACCATTTGTGATTCTTCCTGGGGTAGTCCAGAAGCCAAAGTGGTTTGTAAACAGCTTGGATTCTTGTCTTATGGTAAGCTAGTTTTATATATTTGAATCAGTGGTGCACTTTTAATGCTACTTAACACAATAGGAGCAACTGCACGAATCAATGCTTATTATGGTCGTGGCAGTGGACCAATAAGGCTGGATGATCTCCGGTGTACTGGAACAGAGAGCAGCTTGTTGCAGTGCCCACATGATGGAATTGGTGTAACAGCATATTACTGTGATCACTCTGATGATGCTGGAGTGAGATGCTTAGGTACGTAATACAAAATCCCATACACAAGCGCAACATTTTTGGAACTAGAATAACTTGCCAAACTTGCTGATAAATTCAATATTTACAGGATCGGGGAAGCAACTTTTAATTGCTGCGGCCATATGTACTGCCAAAGGCAGTACCAGGTCCTGAGGAGGCACTGTGCGTCTCAAGACAGGTTGTGAAGCAGTCGATTATCTGCACAAAGTGCGGAAAAAATTTAACATAATTTTTCAACTGCAGAAAGCGCTCTTGTAGCATCTTAGTGTAAGAACTATAGACTCTCGAACATGATGGCTGGTTAAGTCGATCCCAAAGAGCTGCTTAAAGGACATACTTTGGAGTCTTCATCGAGGTGTTGAACTTGCCAAACTTGCTGATAAATTCGAATTTATAGCCACATGGTAGATATTGTGGATCCACCCATTTCGAGGGCGGGCCTGATGACGTAGCTAACTTCTGATAGTCCGGCCATGGCCTGAGTGGCTGGAGCACTTCCCCTGACCCTGATTTACCACTTCAGTATAGTATATTATGTATGTAAGTAACTAGGGGTCCAGAGGATCAAAATGTATGCCCACTGTGACACCATTAGGTGAAAGACTAAGTTATCCAGAGATGTACTTGGGAAATAAATTGGTAGCCCAAAAGGTAAAAGCATTACAGTCTAGTAGTTGCATACTTTTGATGGGACCCCCTTCAAGGCACGTGTTCAAAATGGCATCTCTGGCAGTTACGTACATGGATACTGTCTTTGGAATTGTGGCGAATGAAGAGTCAGAGATTGGACACGTGTACTACACAGTTTTACCAATGAAGGCTTAGTACAGATGCCAGGTTAGTAGAGTTTGTGTAGCCTCTGTAGAAGTACAGATACGAGTGCTATCAGGAGCCCATGAACCAGATAGAAACAACAAGCTTCCAAAGACTAGTTTTATAATTGTAGTATAAATTTCTATAGGACCACTGTAAGCTAGAGCTTTCCTTTCAAAAGTAGCCCCATTGCATATATACGTACATTATACCCTGCCAAGTCTTGCCCTGCCGAAGTCGGCATTTAATTATATCCACTACTCACATGTTATACTTTACACCTGCAGTGCAACTACCCTCAATTACACAGGAAATAGAATTATTTAGTTTATTCATTACTTTAGTGAGAGGAAACTGCACTGATGGTGAAATACGTCTGAGGGATGGCTCCAATGAACGAGAAGGACGTGTGGAGATCTGTATTGAGGGAACATGGGGCACCATCTGTGATGGTTCATGGGATAGCAGAGACGCAGATGTTGTCTGTAGTCAGCTTGGATTCCCAACGTTTGGTGAGATCTTTCAACTTGCTCATGTCCTTTATTCAGGTGTTCAACTTTTATTTCTGCATCTATAGGAGCTATTCCATTTCTAAACTCTTATTTTGGCTCTGGAAGTGGTCCTATCTGGTTAGACTTGGTAGCTTGTGAAGGCGAGGAAGAAAACCTGCTGAACTGCTCTCATAATGGAATTGGTGTCACTGCCTACTACTGTGATCATCTTGATGATGTTGGAGTTCAGTGCCCAGGTAAATAAGTACTGTATATGAATAGTACTGCTATTTAACTGAAGGATAGTATTGCTATTTAAGGTGTCGCCTTAGTTAGAGAAAGGAGAAGGCTCTTTTTGCTCTAACTCCTTTTTAATGCATGGCAGAAACTTCTAAGCTTACACACAAATGGACATCGCCTGGGGCTATTTATTGATATTGTGACATCACCCTAGCCTTGGATACTCAAAGAATAATCATTTCAACAATAACCACTGAAACATCAGCAACTAACATTCATGCACAGGTACAACTGAGAAACTGCTAGATTTTTAAGAAAAAAGTGATTAACAATGAGGTTCTAATTCCACATTTTTAGTAAAATAAGCCAGACAGTCTAGTTGTGACATTGTCGCGTTAGTACTGCGGAATGAAGGCAGTTGAAATACAGCCAAAATGGTAAAAACGGAACCATCAAATATGCTTTTGAAACAACCCCAGGGCTGGTAAATCATTTACACCTGCATGTCCAGAAACTCTGCTCAACTACAGCAGTCATCTTTGTATGTTTGAGGCTGCATGTTTCAATATTCAATGTACATTAGCAGCATGTATGCTGTTTCTAATAACCAGGACGGCACCTTAAACTTTTCATTTTCTGTTTTTGTAATTTTTCTTATGCTATTCCAGTAGCGTCGTCTGTTGAGCCAATTTCCTGTGACAATGGTGACATCCGTCTTGTTAATGGCTCCACTGAATATGAAGGAAGAGTAGAAGTGTGCTATAATAATCAGTGGGGTATTGTCTGTGATGATCTCTGGAGTAACAGTGATGCAACAGTTGTATGTAGACAGTCGGGGTATCCTGCATTAGGTAAGCTATGGTATAGTGTATATTGTATATGGATAGCTCCTCATTCTGAATTATTCATGATGCACAACAGGCGCCACAAGTTTCAGCACCTCCTTCTTTGGAGGTGGTAGTGGTGGAATTTTTCTGGACAATGTTGGATGCACAGGCAGTGAATCAGCACTCATTAACTGCTCTCATTCTGGCATTGGAGTTCACAATTGTGACCACACTGATGCTGCTGGAGTTAGGTGCTCAGGTATGAAATTCTGATACCACAGTATACTGGATCTTTTAAACAATTTCTATTATTTAACAGTTCCTACTAATTGTACAAGTGGAGAAGTTCGGCTTGTGCATGGAGCAAACGAAAGTGAGGGTACTGTAGAAATCTGCATCGACAGACTGTGGGGTACCATTTGTGATACATCTTGGGGTAGTCCAGAAACCAAAGTGGTTTGTAAACAACTTGGATTCGTGGCTTTTGGTAAGCTATTTTTATATGTTTGAATCAGCTATGCACTTTTAATGTGCATTTTTGTTATTCAACACAATAGGAGCAACTGCACGAATTAATGCTTATTATGGCCGTGGCAGTGGATCAGTATTGCTGGATGATCTCCACTGTATTGGAACAGAGAGCAGCTTGTTGCAGTGTCCACATGATGGAATTGGTGTAGCAGCATATTACTGCGATCACTCTGATGATGCTGGAGTGAGATGCTTAGGTACATTATGATGCTTCAGTACACAAGTGCAACATAATAACTTCTAGCTACTACTAGATTGATGTAGGGCATTGTGGGGGTGCTTGAGTATGAATGAGCCGCATAGTCAAGATTTATACTGTCTATGATGTAATCTCAGTTGCTATAGCAATAATAGCATGGACTACGAAGTTATTTTATAGATACTTAGATAGCAGAATCAAAACATATTGACTGTGAGTGACATCAGATTTGCAGTAGTCTCAGTTGCCTCTCTCACTCTCTCTCTACAGTCTCACTTTTGTCTGGTCCCTCATCTCATTTTTAGTTCTGTATGTCAACATACCAGTTTTAGAATCTTCAGTGAACCATTTGTAAGCCAGAGGAAATTATGCCCAGCTAGTATAATTTCCTCAGACATATTTATAGGTGGTTATATGGCCACTGTAAGGTCTTTCCTCTCAAATTAGCCACATTGCATATGCACTATACACATTTATTTCTTTAGTGAGAGGAAACTGTACTGATGGTGAAATACGTCTGAGGGATGGCTCCAATGAACGAGAAGGACGAGTGGAGATCTGTATTGAGGGAACATGGGGCACTGTCTGTGATGGTTCATGGGATAGTAGAGATGCAGATGTTGTCTGTAGTCAGCTTGGATTCCCAACACTAGGTGAGATATTTTAACTTGCTTATGTCCATTCATTCAACTATATGACTTGATCTTAACACTGTATGTAGGAGCTATTCCATTTCTCAACTCTTACTTTGGCTCTGGAAGTGGTCCTATCTGGTTGGACTTTGTTTCTTGTGATGGAGAGGAAGAAAATCTTTTAAACTGCTCTCATAATGGTTTTGGTGTCACAAGCTATTACTGTGATCATCTTGATGATGTTGGGGTTCAGTGTCCAGGTAGATCATGGATAGTACTGTTATAGAGCTGAGGTTCATGAAGTATTGTCATTTTCTGTGTATATATGCCATTCCAATAGTGTCATCTCTTGGAATTTCCTGTGACAATGGTGACATTCGTCTTGTTAATGGTTCCACTGAATATGAAGGATCTGGAAGAGTGGAAGTGTGCTATAACAATCAGTGGGGTACTGTCTGTGATGATTTCTGGAGTGACAGTGATGCAACAGTTGTATGTAGGCAGTTGGGATATAGTACAGTAGGTGAGCTACTGTAGCTATGCACACATGTACACAGATGTATTATAACGTATTTCCTCATTCTGTTCCATGAACTATTCATGATACACAACAGGAGCCACGAGTTTCAGCACCTCCTTCTTTGGAGGTGGTAGCGGTGGAATTTTTTTGGACAATGTTGGATGCACAGGCAGTGAATCAGCACTCATTAACTGCTCTCACTCTGGCATTGGAGTTCACAATTGTGACCACACTGATGATGCTGGAGTTAGGTGCTCAGGTATGAAATTCTGATACCACTGCTAGCTCTCTCTACAGTATACAGGATACAGGATTTCTAATGTATATATCTTTTTTAACAGTTCCTGCTAATTGTTCAAATGGAGACATTCGGCTTGTGCTTGGAGCTAGTGAAAGTGAGGGTACTGTAGAAATTTGTGTCAACAGTACTTGGGGTACAATTTGTGATACATCTTGGAGTAGTCCAGAAGCTGAAGTGGTATGTGCACAACTTGGATTCTTGTCTTTTGGTAAGCTAGTTTATACATTTGAACCAACTGTACACTTTTAATGTGTAATTTTGTTAATTAACACAATAGGAGCAGCTGCACGAATCAATGCTTATTATGGTCGTGGCAGTGGACAAATATGGCTGGATGATCTCCGGTGTACTGGAACAGAGAGCAGCTTGTTGCAGTGTCCACATGATGGAATTGGTGTAGCAGCATATTACTGTGATCACTATGATGATGCTGGAGTGAGATGCTTAGGTATATATGACAGAGTTCAGTACACAAGTGCAACTGACCTCTGGCTACTATAATCTCTAATACCTATAGTTTTAGAATCTGCAATGTATGTACCAATTTAATATTATGCCAGAGGAAATTATATTCAGCATATATGTCTTTCAGAGAGATGATAATATGAAATAATAACTAAATGTATCTGCAGCTACTAGCCAGTAGTAAATTGTAATGCATTAATTTGACCCAATACTTAAATTATTGGACTACCCTAAACATAAATTATGTATAATATAATCCCTCAGGCCTGTTTATAGGGGTTCCTCTCAGCAGTAGCAACATTACATATATATTGCACTTAGACTTAATTCATTTGTTACTATAGTGAGAGGAAACTGTACTGATGGTGAAATACGTCTGAGGGATGGCTCCAATGAACGAGAAGGACGAGTGGAGATCTGTATTGAGGAAACATGGGGCACTGTCTGTGATGGTTCATGGGATAGCAGAGATGCAGACGTTGTATGTAGTCAGCTTGGATTCCCATCACTAGGTGAGGCATTTGAATTGCTCAGATCCTTAATTTAACTGTCTAACTTACTTTAATCTCTACATCTAGGAGCTGTTCCATTTCTCAACTCCTACTTTGGCCCTGGAAGTGGTCCTATCTGGTTGGGCTCTGTCTCTTGTGAGGGAGAGGAAGAAAACCTTCTAAACTGCTCTCATAATGGAATCAGTGTCACTGGCTACTATTGTGATCATTTTGATGATGTTGGAGTTCAGTGTCCAGGTGTGTGCTATGTGTCATGGGTAGTATACCATAGACTCAGGTTAGTTAATGCATCTTCTAAATAAAGACTCATTTTATAATAAGTACACATGATCTTAACTATAGTTTATTCCGTGTACACATATATACAGTAACCGTGCATTGCATGGCTTCTCAAGGGCTATCGATCCAGTTTGTATCAGTTTTTCAAAGTTTGATTATCTCATAAAGCATCTGCTGTGCATTCTGATTCTGGCAATCAAACCTCCCAGAAGTTAAAGAGTAAGAACTACACATGAGTACACTCGTCTGAGGTCCCAAAGCTCATGGTCATTGGATTTCTTAGACACATGGCCCACGTAGTGGTCGTGTCGGTTATCATGCCCCTCGAACAATTTTAATAATCTCACAAGGCCCAGAGATTCTTGTGAACATGATGGATATGGATGACATGCTCATGAATAAAATTGACATCGTCTACTAGTGCATCAGGGTGTGGCCATATTGTAATATGTGCACATTTTTTAATAAGTACATATTCCCTTTCGGTATTTTATATAGTAGTTTCATTTTTCTGTCTATGCCATTCCAATAGCATCATCTGTTGGAATTTCTTGTGATGATGGTGACATTCGTCTTGTTAATGGTTCCACTGAATATGAAGGAAGAGTGGAAGTATGTTATGATAATCAGTGGGGTACTGTCTGTGATGATTCCTGGAGTGACACTGATGCAACAGTTGTATGTAGGCAATTGGGGTATGATACAGTAGGTGAGCTATTGCAGCTATACATACATTTATGTATTAACTTACAATTCTTCTGCATGTTCTATTAACTGCTCATTCACACAACAGGAGCCACAAGTTTCAGCTACTCCTTCTTTGGAGGTGGTAGTGGTGGAATTTTTCTGGACAATGTTGGATGCACAGGCAGTGAATCAGCACTCATTAACTGCTCTCATCCTGGCATTGGAGTTCACAATTGTGACCACACTGATGATGCTGGAGTTAGGTGTTCAGGTATGTAATTCAGCCAGCTCTCTAGTAAAAACGTTTTGGGTTAATTCAGGTTATTTATAGTTGCAGGAATATCACTTATGTTGAACAAGCTAAGGTTTTCAAAGCTTACAAGAAACTACTAGGAAGGGAAGATACTTAGTAATTGGTGAGCGTGAGCGAGCCCCTTAGTGTAGTCAGTTGCCAATTTTTGTCGTGAACAGACAGGGGATGCCCCAATACCGCAAATACACTGATTTTCCTATTTCACCTGCATGTGCGCGTCGCGACTGAAAGTAATATTGTATCCATGAGGCCGAAAGTTAAATATTGCATACATGAGTAGCAAGCATGTAAAATATATCTGAGATAGCCCCAGATCCTCAGTGCATACAAAAAACCTGCCTTCATATACCGCACAATACATTTTAGCCCACCAAGGGACATAACTAACTTACCGTAATCACTTGGAATATTATTCCTGTACACTTCCGCCAACAAGTGATTTGTGTCCCATATTATTATTTTACATGATTAGTTTGCTTGGTGGTTGCTTCTGCAGCAATATATTTCATGAAGTCAAGGTATGAGTGAGCTTAAGATTTACGTAATGCATGTGTGTGTTATTGACACACTCACATGTAATCGACATGGTAGCGATTTCATGCATACAATTGCATACATATCATAAGTCACTCATCCAAGCTCATGCTCACCCCTTGTATCCCATGATACCCCAAGTAGTTATAAGTGCCAACAACTGAATCTCCATAGTATGATTGTAGGAGTGCAATGTAGATGCTGGGTGGCACTGCAAAGGACCCCCCTTTAGGGGAGTCTACAATTGCTAGACTGGATTGGTGGACTGGACTGGACTGGATTGGACTCATAAGAACCATCCATAGCTGTAGTAGAATCTCTTATCATCTGGCTATATTGTGTGCCTATGGTGTCATGTTTTAGTGACTCACGATTACACCGGCCGGATCGGCCTTCATCTACCCACTTATCAATATTGAAGGCTCTCCAACACTGCCTCTGTGGCTTGTATCAGAAACTACTGAGAAGTTCAGCTCAGCATACAACTTTAAGCACTACTTCTAGAACTTAATGACAGTCAACCAGTGTATGAACTTTATGACAGTCAACTAGATAGTGTATTGGACAGTCCAGTCCAGTCCAGTCCAGTCCATTCCAGTCCAATGCAGTCCACCGATCCAGTCCACCACTCCAGTAACTGTATACTCCCCTACTTTAGTATAGGTATTCATATGATCTCAAACAATGACAACTCCAATCTTAATTTAACAGTTCCTACCAATTGTACAAATGGAGAAATTCGGGTTGTGTTTGGAACAAGTGAAAGAGAGGGTACTGTAGAAATCTGCATCAACAACCTGTGGGGTACCATTTGTGATACTTCCTGGGGTAGTCCAGAAGCCGAAGTGGTTTGCAAACAACTGGGATTTTCATCATCTGGTAAGCTTTTGTACTTGTGAATCAGCTATGCTGTTTATATAATATGCATTTTTGTTAACATAACAGGAACATCTGCACGAATCAATGCTAATTATGGTCGTGGCAGTGGACCAATATGGCTGGATGATCTCCGGTGTACTGGAACAGAGAGCAGCTTGTTGCAGTGCCCACATGATGGAATTGGTGTAGCAGCATCCTACTGCGATCACTATGATGATGTAGGTGTTCAATGTTTGGATGTAGGTAAGGCTATAGAATGGCAATACTTTGATACTAATTCACTGGGTCTGGAATACGTATTTCTCATAGGAGACTTCTATCCATTTGGAGTTGGCCAGGGTGATGCTCGTGTTCGTACGGTAGATGATGGTAGCTCTTCTGCTGTCTACCTTCGTACTGTGTTTCCATTCTTTGGAACAACTGAAACAATCCTTTATGTAAGTTTCAGCTGCTTCTAACGTGCTGGATCATACACTGTGAAAATATGTATTATCATTCATAGTAATAACCTGCTATTTTAAGAGGCATCCATATAATTGTATGTCATCACTATACAGGTAAACACCAATGGGGTCATCTCATTTCGAAATGGATACACAAACTTTGCTTCACAAAGTTTCCCTCTCAATGGGTCAGTGATTATCGCCCCATTCTTGGCTGACGTGGATATTAGAAATGGGGGAACCATATTCTATCGACAATCTACAAACAGTACGCTACTAGAAAGAGTTCGGAATGAGCTACTGACTCTGGACCCTGGCTTGTATACATTCAACCCAACACACATCTTCATAGCAACCTGGCAGGCTGTTCGTGCTTATGGTGGTGGGAGTCAGGTACATGCACATGAGATTAACTATGGTCCAATCAGTTAGCCGTTATTGCTGCATCAGTACACTCTATGTTTGGTGGGAATTAGAGTACGTGCAGTCAATGATTCAGAACACTTTGTCTGTGATAATGGGTATGGTGAACACTACATTCAGTTGAAAAATGGTTGCTCAGTTCACTCTCTGAACACTTTAAAGTTCTATCAGGAAGTGGTTTCTTTTGCTGTATGCTTCTTGGCAGTCCTTCATTTGGTTGATGAATGGCTGTACTTGTTCAATGAATACGTCTTTAATTCAGTTGGAGAACAGCAGCTCTGTTCACTCTGTAACTGCATGTTCCACTAACTTCACTCAGTCAACAAGACTAAGCTAGCTACGTGTGCATAGCTCATATTAGAATGGCTAAACAATTTGAAAATTCCCCAGTTAGAGAAACAAAATAATTGCATTTGCATAATTAGAGTATTCTACTTTAAGTGTATAATGACACCGAATTGTTCAAAGCACGAGTAACAGTCTAGTCTGCTTAAAAATGCATACAGATACGGTATACCATCCATCAAAACCAGTGTGATAAATGAAAGCGATGAAGCCAAGTACTGAAATGTGTCCATGAACCTCATATTTGTGAAGGTTATATCTCATGGCATTGCCCATGCACTTTATATATCAGATTGTGTTATGTACTAAATACTACAACAACAACAACAAAAAAAACCGGAAGAAATGTGTAGAGCGGGAGAAGGAAGGTATCAGAGACATGGAATGGGTTGCTATCTACATGATATTTTTATAATCATCATATATTAATTACATCTTTGCTAACTCCCATGAATTGAGTATTACTATTCTTATTTTTCACTCTTAGATGAATACATTCCAAGTAGTCATGACAAGCAATGGTGCAACTTCATTTGTATTTCTCATTTATGGGGACATCCAGTGGGGAAGTGGTGCACAGATTGGCTTCAATGCTGGAGATGGAATTAAATCATTTATGGTACCCGGTGCTCGTTCAAGCAGTACTCTGAATATGGAAACAATGTCTAATGTTGGAAAGCCTGGATTGTTTATCTACCGTGTTAGTGGACTTCAAATAGAGGGAATTGGAAGTCTTGGTAGGCTCATGATTAGTTCTATTAATTTCCTAATTCTAATACTAATGGATGCTTTTCATCACAGAATTTTCAAATTCACTATCTGTTATGATGTCACCGTCTACTAGCATGGTGGCTGCAACAACACCAATTTCAATATCAATGACGACAGCTGCAAGTACAGCGTTAAAAAGCACAATTCCAGTAGCAACAGCAGCAGTAACAAGCACATTAGTGTTAACTACAAGCACACCACTACCAACAAACCGTGCAGGCTACTGCTATGATACAAATGTTCGTCTGGTCAGTGGAAGTAGTGACTATGAGGGACGAGTAGAAATGTGCTACAACAGCACATGGGGCACAGTGTGTGATAACATGTGGGACTCCACTGATGCCTCTGTGGTCTGCAGGCAGCTTGGTTTCCCAGCATCAGGTGAGAAGTATACTGAAGTTGGTGTCATTGCCAGTACGTGTAGGTGTAAACAGTACACGGATCGATTACATAATAATATCATATCAATCACCACTTATTATTAACCCTCGCGCATGTGCGTTGAGGGGTATTGTAGTCGGTCTGCCATTCTGTCATTCTGTCTGTCATCATTGTCTCTATGCAAGATTTATCGCAAACGACAAGTGCTGATGGTACCAAACTCGATTTAAAGGACGAGGATCATGGTCTCTATGTTCTGATGGGTTGTTTTTGGTGTAACGTTGATGGTAAGCGTGCATATGTCTGGAGTGACGATACCCAAGATTTCTTGAAAACGACAACTGCTGATGGGGTATTCTTGTCGTCAATAGTGTTA
The DNA here is from genome assembly GCA_963921505.1 of Phakellia ventilabrum. NCBI lineage: Eukaryota > Metazoa > Porifera > Demospongiae > Axinellida > Axinellidae > Phakellia > Phakellia ventilabrum. Next base: position 4,492,632 of record OY997391.1, read on the forward strand.
GGTCAACGGGTCTACTAGTGTGGATGCATGCACTATTTAAGGGGGCGCTTCCCCTAGCCCCTCCCCCAATGACAGCTTGCATATGGCTGGATCATAGACAGTACCCAGGATTACTCGCAAATGACAAATTTAATACTGATGACACCAAACTGGATGTAAAGGATAAGTGAGTTTCGGACTTTCACAAAGTGGTCGTCTCCAAAATGAATCGTTGTATGTAAGATTATCTCATGACACGTACAGTGGAACCTCTATACTGTGCTCACAACCTCATGCATGGTGGATAAATTACAGAGATCCATTATACAGTGGAATGGCTGCTACATACAAGGACTCTATTATAGAGATTCCACTGTATACAAGGTCATGCAAACACTACCTGAGGTTGCTGGCATGTACTCCACCATTATTATAGTTGATGCCATATAATCATTATCCCTCATCAATGTTGCGCGAGGGTTATGCACTTTTAAAGTTCTTTTCATTGTCTATAGTGTTCGGGCTAGGGTTATATTATACAGTGTCGGCATATAAAAATTGCATTTGGGAATCCTAGAGCTATGTACATACTGGTGTTTGAAATTGCACCAAGTAGAGTTAAATGGTGGTCAATAAAACTGATACTGGTATAATTTTAAACAGGAATTTTTTACAATGCATGCAATATTTGTAGGATCTGAATGCATGTAACTAATAATTATTGCAAAGTAGGAACTTTAAAAGTTGAATAGTGCTATTCTTTATCCCATAGGTGCCATGGATATACACAATGCATACTTTGGGCAAGGAAGTGGCCCTATAGTACTTCATAGTGTTCAATGCACTGGAGAAGAAAATTACTTGCATGAGTGCTCCAATGGGGGAACAGGCACCTTAGAAGAATGTCGCCATCGTGATGATGCTGGTGTACGTTGTTTAGGTATGTAAAGATTTATGACTAGTCCTGTATTGGTCTAGTTATATCCAGTAACTATGACATTGTACTAGAATGCACCCATACTCAAATGGCATGCACAGAAAGTATACAGTGGATATTCTCTAGTTACTGTATATACAGTTGGCTGTCACTGAGTGTGTATGTAATAGTAATCACTTAAATTGCACTGTGTTTTATACCTGGCTTATTCCTGAGCATGCATAATTATAACCCTTCACAGATATCACCACATCTCCAGAATCTGGTACTCCTATAGATCCAGAACGTGAAATACGTAAGGCCACACAAATTTGATTACTCTAGTTTAGGGTTAGCAGGTTGGCTAATAATGCATAATTTGCAGGATGGAGCTAATTAGTATAAATTAAGGGAGTAGGAAGGAAGTGGCATCACGCACATGAAGCGTTTGGCTGTTTTCCACTTACATGACAATTGTGTTTGCTGGAAGACTATGTACTAAAGCCACCCAAGGCAAAAAGGACAGCGAATTGGAAGCTTTAGGGATCACTCCATATATGGTAAACCAATACTGCATAAAGTGCAGTATTCACACTCTGGCAGTAATAAAAGATGCATTGTCCTATGGAATGTCTGATTTAATTTCTGGGAACCTGTTTTATAGCCTCATTGAACAGATCACTGTATGTGCTGTCCCATGTTGAGGATAGAACATTCATATTGTTGATTTTTTTGATTGGTATCACTGACTGGGATAAAAGAACTCTTTACTGCTTGGTATATCATTCTTGGTGCTGTCCTGGACCTGTAGTGCTCCAGCGTTTTGTCATCTCAATCATCTGCAAGGTCTGTGCGTACATAATTTTCTAGGCACTACTGTTTTGTCAGGAGAAGGATGCCTCAGGCACTTAAATTGCAAGGATTTATGCTTCATGTAGCTGAAGTAAGCTAAACTACTTATCCAGGACAGAAGAAGTATTCCCAGCCTCGCTCTGATAGCTCTCCTTACTCTACGCTTCTGCATTTGTGCGGGCTACTACACTCATTGTCATTGTACTTGTGTGGTCTATACTAAAAATCTGTAGGTTCAGCTGCTTTTGTTAAATTCTACTGCTTACTTCTTGCTAATATGTTGGTTATACTAAACTCTCCATTGACAGTCAATTTTTAGAGCGCTCACACTCTGTGTTAAAGCACTCTCACACTTAGTTAAATACTTAGGTAAACCATTCTGACTCTCAGTTAAAGCACTCTGACGCTTAGTTAAAGCACGGTAGTTGACACGGGAAGGCTTTAGCTGTCGTGCAGCTTTTTTGATCTGCCCACGCAAGGTGACACAAATGGTAAATGAGCTATATGACTGACTGACTGCGATGGTTGAGCAGAGACAAGATGAGCTGATCAAAATCACTCAATCATGTAACCTATCTTGTAGCATCCACAACTCAGCTTGTATACACACATACACAGGTACTAATCACAAAACATCAGACTTATAGTAGCCCTTCCTTGAAAAAATTTAATGGTAGTCTTGTCCATGCTGTAAACAGTTTCTTGGTATTTCCATTCTTACATTAGAAGTATATATAATATTATATTACTAAGCTCTGAAAACACTCAGAAATGTCACGATTACTACAGATTTTCTAGGCAAGTAAGGTCTGCCCCTTTAATCCAGGGCAGAGTTTGCAGCACCTTCTGCTGCTCTTTGCAAACATGCGTAGACTCACTATAGATTATTAGCTTTGCTTCTAGTTAGTGCTTTTAGTTTAAGGCCAGTATTTATAGTATCCCCCTCTCAAAAGAACCCCCCCCCCCCCCAAAAAGAACCTAGGTTCAAACATTTTGGCCTGGCAGCTATTAGGGCCATTGCAATCTCAGCTGTGGTGAGGTTCACAACCCTCAAAATAAAATAAGCTTGTACATTTGTTCATGAATTGGGCAGTACTATTTAAAAATATTTAAATGTTAGGTGGACACAGAGTTAAACTACTGTGATCCTTGGGTAAAAAACATACTACTTATTATTCACTGACACTGGCATTGTTTAATCCATGTGCAGCAACTGTTCAGGCTAGTGATGAATTCTCAGAAGCTGCAGCTGTGACCATCATATTAATGCTAGATGAGGTATGGTTGGTTGATTAAAACTGCTTGTGTGCTGGAGTCAGCAGGGTTCCTTATTTCATGATAGGAAGCGGACGAGGAGAGAATTGAAGAGATCATTGACTTACTGGAGGCATTTATTATTGTTTTTTGCGCAAACAGTGAAGATGAATGTGAATATTTGGACATGTACGTTATATACCATACCCAAAATACCTAGGCACTGTACTGTTATTAATACTGTATATTTATGATGTTTTCCTTCAGAACTATGGACGATAATGGACGATTTGTTAGACTTGCTGGTATAGAAATCCAAATACTCTCTTTAGTGGTACTTGAAGACGGTAGAGTGGAGCTTACTTTCTTTGTGGTGATGCCAAGTGGAGTGCTTGCTGCAGATTCACTGAACTCAATCTTAAAGAATGCTGCTATGCCCAATGGAGTGTTAGCCAAGCAAGGAATTACGGTGGAAGAAATCCATAATGGACAGACACATACCGGATCTGAAACCCTTACAACAAAGTCAAAGAATTCTCGTGCCATTATTCTAGGAGTTGCTCTCGGAGCTACTGTTTGTGTCGTCATACTTGGAACGCTTGTGTTCATTATCATAGCATGGTAAGCAGAAAAGCAGATAAACTAAGTGGTGTGGTGATTGAACAGGCAGTGGAATCTCTATTACCACTCACCTGTGTAACATAGTCACCTCCACAAAGTAGATACCAGCATTTGGCATACACATTCTGTAATGCATATTACAGTCACTTCAGGAGGCCTAAAGTATTCTGATTATAAAGGTCAACATGCATAAACTGGAGTGGCATAGTCAAGTCTCATACTCGATTTTTCTTTTTGACTAATTTGATGGTTGAAGTTTTTGGTCATTGTTGTCTGAATGATATTAGCCAATGCCCATATTATGGTTACTATTTCAGTAGTGGTAATAGTACGCCTCTAAATGGTTGGCTGATGTACTATTCTCAATTCAAGCCTTAAGGTTTAGCTATGGAGCTATGAGATAAAACAGCTGGGGTAGTGAAAATATCTATTTTTCTGATTCTAGCTACAGGAAGCGATACCATCAGCACAAGCAAAAAGTGACCGGTCATAAAAATCAAACAAATGCTATCACAGAGAACCCAGTGTATGATGGTATGGGCTACCAGAAGATGAATAAAATGCAACAGGACCTTGGTAAAGAAGCAGAAAAGTCATGTCCGGAGCAGGAACCAATAGAGGACTCCGCCTCAAGTGAAATGTAATGAGACTGATGTAATATTAAAGACAATGTACTGATCGAATTGTACATGTACAATGTCATACAAGTTTCTTTTTGGAACCATGTTAAAATTGTAGTCATCAGGTGTGTTAGAATTTAGCTTTATAGCTAGCTACCATAAATAAGTGTACAATTATTGTTGAGATGTGCTGTAACGTAATTAGTGCTGTTACTTGCATCAGCTCATGTTTGACAGTGTTGTATGTTTGTACATTGATACATGGTACATACAGCATCACATCATTGGTGTCATAAACCTAATGCATGCATATTAATGTACAATTCCTTAACTATAAGGACAGTATATGTAAAAGGAGTTCTAATTTACCAGTAAAAATTGTCATTGATCATAAAACTATTCTAGAGCCAGTGGTAAACTCCTTTTGGAAGCAATGAGTGATGATATTTTACTGTTGATATGTGATACCATATATTCTGGAGCATAAGTACTCATCATTTACAAGTACCCCACGAATATAAGTACCTATCAAAGCAGTTACTACCCTTTTCCTGAATAGTCGTACCCACACAAACATAAGTACCCAAGTACCCATCAAACAACAAATCATCAAGTAAACTGGGATGTGTAATAGTGCAAGTGTGAGCGATTAAAACATGAATAGTGATATAGGCATGATAATTATAGTTAAGCAGTCATGCTCAAGCACTCGGAGATTCATCATCAGAAGAAAGAGCGTTCATCCGTAAGAACAGCCCTACTACTGTATTTTTAACCTTGATAAAAGTACCCCCATGATTATAAATACCCCATGCAGTTGGTACTGTGAAAATGCTCAATTTTCAAATAGAAGTACCGGTACTTATACTCCAGAGTATATGGTATGTCACTGCTTTAAGGGAGCTATAAAATTAATATGTGATAGCATGGTTTGGAGTGAAATTTAGGATAGACTATACTTGGCAAATTGCACAGTATTGGCTTCGCCTCATCCAATTTTAATCCCATCCTTGATACATTACTTATATGATTTAGCCTAAATTTCACACCAAAACTGCCCTCAAATATTTTAATCAATGCACAGGGTACGTCAGTCTACGTGACATTATAACAATAAATCTGGGTCACAGGAGGAGTCACAGACAGCTATGTTCCAGGTGCTCTCCACCGCACCCATTTTTACATCCTGTCTGTGGGTGGGCCAGAGAGAGCTTGACTCAGACATAATATCAAACCACTTTTTGCATTATTGCAGTGGCTAAGAGAGTATAATATTTTATGATAATCATGCACTGGTGAGATTATAGTTACAGATTTTGGAGGTGCTACAAAGTATGCAGTCAGTCAAAGGGTTGTAGGCATCCGTTTCCAGAAATAATGAAATCTGAAGAACAGCTACATACCAGGCAATGTAGCTGCAATAGAAAGTTCATTTTGTAGCAATCTCAACTGCAATTGCATTAATGTACTGCTCATACAACTACAGTTTCCACAGTTTGAGACACTTAGCAGAGCAAAGGAACGCTTCAACAGGAACTTTAACTGTGCCATTCTTATCGACGGCAGTAACAGTAGCAGAAACCTTGTGCAAGTCCAGAGAGGCAATGTAGTGCAAGTAGGACTGGAAGCAGGCAGTGCCACACAGGCACTTTTTGGCCGAATCCAGGTAGTGACAGAGCATCACAGGCAGGCAGTAAGGGTCGTAGGAAATCCTGCACGGACGTGAAAAAGTGAAAGTCTATAAATAATTCGTATATGTTACTATAGTAACTAATTGTTCTAGCTACAATAATGGTCATAGCAGTCTACTGGGATTAAACACCTTCTGATCGTTCTAGATAGTGTAATATAATCATTGTTAATATTCTGTATACTCCACTCGATATAGACTCTCTAATTTACTTATCCCTCGTTCGTGGGCTCTCCTGGTGGGGAGTCTGAGAAAAACACCACGACAACAATAGTAATGTTCATTATTACTCATGTCTCCCAAAATCTGCTAACTGGAAAGCTGAGTCAGTACTTTCTAGTCATGTAGGCCTAAAACCCTTATACAGATTAACAAAGCTATAATCTGTTCAACAGCTACATTTAGCATTGAGAATAGCGCAGGTGGATAAGTCACAATGAAAAGTCCTGTGGCATGGCTGGTTGTTAGCTTCATTACCAACTCACTTGAGCTTTTTTATAGCTCTTCCAGCGAGTTCTTGAAGACAGGGCAGACTCAGGGTTGAGCACTTTCTCACCAGACCACTGGCATTGAACGGGTTCCCAAAAAGGTCAAGAGATTCCAGGGATAATTTTGGAAAAGTGGGTGGGAGAACAACTAGCTTATTGTTGCTAGCAGAGAAGAACTTTAGTGACGTCATTTTCCCAAAGGTTCGGGGCAGGATTTGAAGTTCATTGCAGTCTATCTTGAGCTGCACCAGGCTCTTCAAATGTGGAAAATTGTGAGGCAAAAGTACAATACAATTTCTTGCCAAATCCAATAGCTTCAAACTCTCTGCCAATGTACCACTACAGAGGACTTCTGGAAATTCTGCCAGGTTGTTTCCAGCAAGTTTCAGCTCAACTAATTGAACATTCTTAACTTCCTCCGGAATTGATTTGATGGAATTGTTGGAGAGATCAAGGTGCTGAAGGCTTCTCAGTTGGAGGATTCTGCGATCGATCCTGATGAGGGAAATCCCAACGGCTTGAAGGGACTCTACAGACTGTGGGAAGCCCTTGATGGGGTACTCCCCCCTTGATTTCACCACCAACTTGGTCTTGGGCCGCTCAATGTCCTGCATCTTTGCAGGTAGCAGTGGCGCAAGTGCGACGTCTTTCTGCTCTTTTGGGCTCATCCTGAGGATGTTTAGGAACTCCCTCAGTTTTGTAGGGTCTGCCTATAACAGATACAAAATGCTTGCTATTAGTTTAATAATTATTGTGGCACGCTTAATACAGTATACATTATTGCACGTGTGGGATGGCAGTGCGGGAGAATGTTTGGTGACAGGAAATATATCCAGGGTTATCTGTTCGGTATTCATAATAACACACTACTGACATCCCTTCTAGTTATGTAACATTTAAATACCTTGCTAATAGACAAGTCATGTGCTGGTTCCCTGAACTTGATGGTGGCCTTTCCCTCTTGTATGAACTTGGAGAAGACTTTGCTGATGTTGTTTCGAATCTAGAAAACAATAAGAATGTGAAAGTTGGTACTTCCATCTAATGCCACTACATAATTATATCAGGGTTCTCCCTAGAAAAGTCTGTCCGAGTGGTGATGGGTAGCAGAGTCCCCCCCCTCCCCCCTTCCTGCACAAAGCATGGTCTGAGATGCCTCTCGTTTCACATTTGGTCATCTCAAGCTTGTTCCGAGTCTCACTACGTACTGCTGCTATCAGAGCCAGGGCTATACCTCCAGAAACAACTTTGCATTAAGCTAAGGTTACGGGTTCCCCATATTTGATGTGTAGTGAATGATTGATGCATATTATCTCAGCAACTATGGGTCCTATTGCCATACTTTTTACATCCGAACAACAGCATTGACCTCACTAATTTTCAGCAAGAAAATTTTTTGTAGTCAGTGCCTTGATATTCATGAGCTCTAGCTAATTCCCTGAGGAGCTTACATACAAGTGGACAAGTAGGATTGGTAGCAAGAGTGCAATGTTTATGTCTTTAGCTATTGACTCTTGATTGGACTAGCCTGCTTCCCAGGCACAGAAAGGTGAAGAGGAAAGAGCGCCTGGTGTCTAACTGTTCGCGCATGCACAAGAACTTACAGAAAAAGGTCAGTAAATGCATCTGTAAACTAGCTTAGTCACATGGCTAGAAATTGTATGTAAGCAGTATATGAGCTATAGTACACGGAAAAATTAGAAACTCTCTGATTCTGTTTTCTATGACTGCTGTAGCAGTATAAGCAGCCTAGAGTAGTAACAAAACTTGCACTTTTTATCTGCTAGGATTGTGGTAACCATTTTGCCTTCACAATTCGGAAGTACTTTTGCTTACTGCCATGAGCTACTCGATTCTCTATCACAGATCTGGCTTTCTAGGCCTTTCAGAGGCAAATGAGATAGAAGATTCAAACTATCTACATTTCTAGGCATCTAACTCAGCTAAAAACCATAGCTAAACGTTCATAGCTCATAGCCTTCACTTTTACACTTTCGTGACATGGAAGCGCTAACGAATTTGTAACCATTCCTGATGTCACCATAACACAGAAATGCTCGATTGTGATATGGTTTTCCAAGATTTCTTGGAAATTACGCACATGCGCAAATAGTAGACACCAGGCGCCATTTCCTGCACCTGGGAACCAGGCTATGATTGGACATGCTCATTCACCAAGTACATAGCTACACTATAGCTCTGTTTAATCATTTATCTATGGTTTAATAGCTCAGGAAAGCCTATTACCATATTTGGAAATTTTTGAAAATGGCATACAAAGTCACCAAAACTCACTTTGTATTTCGCTCCAGCAACGTTCTTGGCAGTGGAGACAATGAGATACAACTCTTCCTTCTTGCTCCCCTCCCCCGGGCCATCGGCTGACCTCATAGGGACAGGCTTTTTCCCCAGGGAAAGGGCTGCCCTTGAGCGGCTGGAGCGGCTGGGGATGCCACCGTTTGCCACAGCCAGGGAATATACTACTTCAAGCTCACAATTTATTCGCATCGTGGCTCCTTTGGACACTGCAAGGTTTACACACACGCAGCCTCATCCATGAACCGCCAATTTCCCGCCAAATCTTCAAGCCTGGCCCCTCCTCATATCTAAAATCCAGTCGAATTTGGCCATGGCGGCGGTGGACGCGAACCCTAGCTTTTTGAACGTCTCCGTGACAAACTCCCTGAGCGATTTTGGCGCGCAGAAAAGATTTCCTGCATCTGTTACTATAGGGGAGCTGAAAGTAAGTTCAGGACTGCAGATAGTTCCAATAAATGCACACTATAGCTATCTGCTGCAATGCTAATCAGTTTCAAGAAATTTCCCCATTCTTAATATGTGGTTTGTGAAGATCATGTTTCCTACCTAGCCTCTCCCCCATATTTAGTCTCGTGCTGAGACCGTGGCCCCTTGCCTTGCGAGGGGGAGGAGCCAAGGTCTGGGCACAAGACTGCTCCCCCATGCGAAAATGTTTGGTGAAACTGTAGTATTGGCCCCCCAGACCCTGCACATGCTAGAGGGGGGAGGGTGAAAGTAGATGGGAACAAAGTCAGGGGTCGGGCATAGCCCAATAGCACTTGCACATGAACTCATTTGAAAAAAACTTTCTCCGCCCCCTTAGTTTTGCTTCCAGACCCTCCCTGTGGAAGAAAAAATAGGGTTGCTGCATAGGCCTACATGTATATAGGCAGAGAATACTGTGCTAGAAATTATGCTGGTGTGATTTCATTAGCTGTGAGCAAAGTATCAAATCTGTGGTATTGGTCCCAAACATCACGGGTTCATCTGTAATACCACAAGTTTATTTGTAACTGTACACTGGTACAGAAGCGTGTAGGATAAATCTGTGATAGCATGAGTAGCTGTGGTATTTGGGATTAATAGCACTCGTAATGCACTAAGGAAGGGAAACAGCACTTGGCTTCGCCTTGTGCTATTTCACCCCCTTCCTGAGTGCATTGCTTGTGCTGTTAATCCCAAATACCGCAACAACCCATGCTATTACCTAAACATACCATATAGCAGGAAAATTTGATAAGGACTTTAATTTGGCGGTTTGGCAAATTGTAAAAAATAACGCCAAATTAAATTCTCATCGCTAATAATGCGTACCACCCACGTGCATATGATCATGTTACTGTACAAGTATTGGAACAAAGAATGACCTGTACTTCCCCTCTCTCCAATGAACATGTAAACAAGGCAGTGAATTGCACTCCTGGAGCCCGAATGGCAAAAAGCTGTCACGCCTTGAGGCAATTGTAATAGCTATATGCCAGAAGAAAGGGCATGGATGGAGAAGTACACCGCTGAGAATGATTCAACTAAGGCTTCTAGGTACTTCTCTAAGCTTCTTGATTGAAAGATCACACGTTATCGTTCGAGAAGGCATAGTGAGTACATCCTATGCCAGTTCGCCAAAGTTTGCCAATATTCAAAATAACCATTTTCAGCTATTTTGGCAAATTTAATGCTCGTTGAATTTTCCCGCTATACGGTATATGCTTTTAAGTACTTGTGGCAGTCCGTGGACCACCCTCATCCCCAGTGTGCGCAAAAAAAATGGGGGAATTTAAGCACAAAATCAAATTGTGGGGCCATACCTTTCATTCAAAAGTCACCAGATATCATACTGAGTACTCTTCGAAGATGGAGGCAAGAAAGGTATACCACATGGCTCTTCCTCGAAAGCCAAGCATACACAAATATATATAATATAGACTATATTGTGTGCAGAAGTTTCTGCATCAAGAAGCAGTGGTATAGCTAGACTGAATGAACTATCACCCAGCCATTAACTGGGCACGTTGGTTTGCCGGGCTGCTTTGCATACACAGCAGTCTGGATTCATTCTCTCATTTCATCAACTCCATACATGTAGCACGACTCCTGTGTACATCCCCACCTATCTGCTTTTAGGTGTGAGGACCAACAATGTCTAGTCTTCACAGTCAATCTTACAAATCTTCATCCTGAATCCCTGACATATAAACTCCAGGACCCATGACAAGATGATCCAATGTCACTGTTTACGTAATTCTTCGGTAGTTCTCAGTACTATGGCTGCCTCGGAACAACCACACTAGATTCATTCATGAATTTGCATTTTCTCTGCAGGGCAAACTCGAGCTGATCACAGGTGCCACGGCCTCGCTAATGCAGCTACAGCTGTTTGATGCCGATAGGAAACTGATTTGTGAGCTGGACAACAATGATGCCCCACTAGGCTCCTACCCAGTACAGGATGGATTCAGATTACACGTATGTTCACTTTACTCCCTCAGGCTGGGGTTCATCTTGTAGTTACTCCCTCAGGCTGGGGTTCATCTTGTAGTTTGTCTGTTTTTTCAACCATCTTTTTTAGTCCAATCAAATAATGTGCTGCAATGTGTCCAATCAAGTAGGCAGTCTACAATCACTGGAGTGGGCTAGTGGACTGGACTGGTGGACTGGACCCCTGGACTGGCCTAAAATACTGCCAAAAAACACTTTTTTTTCTATACTAAAGCTTCTAGAAAGTGGTTGTTTACTGATTACCCCATGCAAATGTGCATGCGAGGTAAAGTAATTGATTTTGTCCGTCTGTCATGCAAAAAAATTTCCAAACTGGAAAATGGTTTAGGAAGCTTGTAAGCAGTACAAACAAGAAAAACAGCAAAAGAACCTAACATTTGTGTACCTGATAGACGTCAAGGCAGTTCTTTTTGCCGTTACTTTTAGCTATTTCCTATTATTCATAATGTTGGCTCCACCTCTTCATGGTCACAAAGTCCTTTCAAACGGGAAAATTACTGAGATTCGAGATTTCATGATTCGAAGTGAAGTTAGCATATAGCCCCATACTAACATTTATACATGTATGCTTGATAGACACCAAGACTATTGTTTTCATATTTTTCTGCTATATGAAATGTGATCATAATACTTTTGTCTGCGCTATGCTACTATTGTAGGTGATTGACAAAGATCCTTCAAAAAAGGCAGGACAATTTGAAGATCTCTCAGAAGTTGAAAAGTATGAGATTTCTGATGAAGCATATGCGAAAAGGACAGGTGCGTGTATGCCTTATGCCTCTCGGAACTTACATGTGCCTGCAAATATTTTATCACCCAAAATTTATGATCCAAGTTCATGCTAGTCTAGTTTCATGGGCCCTTTCTCCCTCCCCCAGGGAAGCAAATCCTAACAGCTGCATTAAGCTTTTTACCTTATGAGACTTTCCCATAAGATTTCTACTTTCACCTGTTCTATTGCAAGTGCAGTAAATACCATGTTTGCTCTACAATAGCAGGCATTTAATGTACTACTAAACACGTCAAGTGTCTATTCCAAAATATGGAAGGGGGATTTCCCTATTAATTACGCAGTGGACAGTGGACATTTGCAGCATGAAAGGTTTTGTACAAATAAATTTAGCCAAAAGTCGACTCTTGCAGTAGCCCTGACTGACTCACCTGTTGCAACACCTCAAAGTGCTGATGATTGCTATAAGTGGTACAAGATTCTACAACCTTATAAACTCCCATTGAGACAGTTTCGAAGTGCAGGTACATGACCAAATAGTATTTGTTCTTATCCATGTGATTGAAACAGGTGACTGAAAATGTCTCTGGAACGTTGGAGTGGGTTATCTGGTTGTGGTCTTTGCCTCCATCGACGCTTCTCAGGGATCTTCTCTCTCATTGTCTTCACAGTGCTGGAGACAACTGTACTTAACCTGGCAATTGAGACGTCATGCTATCTTCATCTAGTTCAATAACTGGCCATATTCTGGTTTTTGCAGACAGCCTGCACAAAATTCATATTTCTGTTCTATAGACAGACCAATTATAGGGTGTTCGTTATTTTAGAGCAAATACGATAAGCACTGAGACCAGGTATTTCGTATACTCCAGTAATGTTTGCATAATTATGGTAATGGCCCCCACTCCACACTTTTTTTGGATGTAGTATAAAATGTCATCGTTTTTGACTACATGTGAAAAAAGCATGGAGACTGGAAATGAGGCTAAGGGTGCCCATTGCAAGAGGCATGCATGGCTCTTGTATAATATCCACAGCTGTACTGTGTGTCTATACTGATTTTGTTTTTCAAATTGGTTACCATGCACTCCATGTTTCTTTATTACTCATTAGCTCTCCTCCCCCTTGCTGCAGACTCTGTGCTTGCCTTCAAGCAGCGCATGAAGCTGGGCCGATTTACAGACGAGGGGAAGGACTCTCAGGGAGGAGAACAAGAGGAAGAGCGGGAGAGACAGGAGAAAGCAGAGGCAGACGCTATTCCAGTCGGGTCCCGGTGTGAGGTCACCTTGCAGAAATCTACCCCTCGAAGAGGGACTGTCATGTTTGTAGGTGAGTAGTATCCAGTCACAGTAACAAAGACTCTTCATCAGAAGAGGTACTCTGCACTCCTGCCTAGATTTTGATATTTAGCTCAATTAGTATTTTACACAACGTTTTTCTCTCATCGCTAATGGGGCGGCCCTTGGCGAGCCCCGCGCTAGCAAGTTGGTTGTGCACCCGTATCTGCATAATGTATGTATTGCATGTATGTCTTGTCCCTGGGCCCCCGGGGGGTAACGCACGTGTTTAAAGTGGCGTTTGTTGAGTGGCAGGGATGCTGTATTCAAACTTGTAGCACACAAAGAGTCAGAGATACTGCAATGATCAATGGTTCTGACATCATTATTTGCTAACTACTGTTGTCTTTGATATCATGGTCATTTGCTAATCCATGTTATGCACAGCCACTTACTCCTGGCTACAATGTCCTGCATTGGCCTAGCATTATATCACTGCCCTGTTGGGCTCCACCCCTCTATGGAAGTAGTACTTTTGACTGAGCTGTAATTATGTCTGCCTCCTTTATTCAGAGGTGCCGGAGGTGGAGGAAACATGTCTTGATGCAAAATTATTATGTGTTCATTTGCAGGGAAGGTACACTTCAAGCCCGGCTACTGGGTTGGCGTGAAGTACGATGAGCCTCTAGGAAAGAATGATGGAAGGTGAGAGAACTAACTTCATCCCCAGGCCAGCTTTTAACTCTTTGACGCCATGAGCACATTCATGTGACTATATAAAATAGAGAAAACTATGTACTTTAATATAAATTCACATAAGCCTTATGGATGTATTAAAATTTGGCTGGGAAAGAGTTAATAATAGCAGCATGCTCAACCAATCAATGTAAGTGCCTTGAGATGACGATATCTCTCCTTATCTAATTAGTGTTGATGGAAAGAGATACTTCGAGTGCCCGCCAAAGTATGGAGCATTTGTCAAACCCAAAAGTGTAAAGGTCGGAGACTTCCCTGAAGAGACATTCAGTGATGAAGACGAGATGTAGTGTCTGCTGTGCTGTGCCATGTAAATGTGGTTTGTAATGATTGTGTGTTGTGTATGAGTTATTGTGGCAGACCCAGATCGAGAACTATGACTAACACTAACTGTACCAAGGCGTATACCTACAATGTAGCCACTGATAATACATCTTCATAGAAATACTTCACACTGTAGATGAAATAATGCTTGATTTCTCAAGTACGTACCCAGGACTGCCACTTTTGATATAAATAGGTACATGTATTCTAAGCCAATGTCCTTTGCATACGTACATGTTGTGACTGATTCTCAGTGAGCTGGGACTTTAGAAGTGTACACTCAGCTGGTACTTTGCATTTTTGGTGACTATACATGGATGCTTGTACGTACGTCCCCAAAGATTATTTGTGCAGAGATTAAGAGCATGTTGCATAATATTCGTCTCTTAGTTGGGCCCTCACTCCTGGTGTGAACTCCCTATTTCAAATAATCTGTTGATCTTCTGTTGCCTCAGTTCTCGCTTCAGCTACCTGCTTGCTTCGTTCACAACCCTCAGAGGTGTCTGTCAGGCTATAGGTTGAAGTAGAGGTCAGAGGTCGGGAGCATTAGATGATGTAGCACGTAACGGACTTCTCATGCAATTATGCATGATAACACAACGTCACATCTTATCTGTGCGCACAGACGAAAAGAATAATATTTAAAGCAAAAAGACAGGCACCTTACTCTTTGTAGCAAATATGATGACTCAGCAGTTTTGGAGTACGCCCCCGACTTACCAGGCAAGAAAAGAATCATTTTCGCTACTTAACCACTATTCCACCATTTGCCTTATAGGTAACACAAAGCTATGCTAGTTTGGCTTACAAACTTCTAGTAGCTTCCGTTGCATGTGTGGATGAATCAGTGGATGCACATTGGTGAGTCTTGGTCGCTTGGTATATAGCACTACACTGAAAGTGTGATCCTGAGAATGAGGCTATAGATTAGTGTATGTATAACTGTCAAGCTGTTGTTACAGTTGAATAGCTACATTGTACCATGAATCTAGCCTAAACTCTCAGACCATGTTGGTGTGTGCCTAGAATGTTAATTTGCCTCCTACGCTAGACTAGACAATATCCTGTTGTTTTCCCGTGGTCTGGTAGGTGTGCTCTGCCTCCGCTGGTGTAACTATATCCTGTTATTTTAGCCTCGTTCCCAGCCCCCCGGTTGTACGAAGGTAACCGAATAAAGCAGGGGCCTGGGAAGTGGGAACGAGGCTACTGATATTTATTATGAGAATGTTCATCTATCTACACGTCTGAAGAAGAAATCCCCTACTGGGCCTCCCCAAATTGTGTACACATACATGGACTACACTTGATAGGAGTGTCCATTTCACCGTTTTAATAGCTTACATTCTCAGACCTGGTGCATGTAGGTGTATGGCTAGTGCTGCCTCCTAGTCTAGAGTAAATGACATCCTGTTGGTTTCGAGTTACTAGTATAGCTATCTGGCTTGGTAGGTGTGCTCTACCTCTGCAGGTGTAACTATATTTAATGTTACCATAAATAGCTAACATGGAATCTACATACATGTAAAGAAGAAATCCCCCACTGGGCCTCCCCAAATTGTGTACACATAATACTTTTGATAGGAATATCCATTTCGCCTGTGGGTGGTACAGCATATAGCTAGGTGGAGTAGCTATAATTATATAATATATAGTATCTTTACAGCAGTGCTATTACCCTCATCATTACAAACAAGATGCGTTACGGTGGAGCACACACCAGATTGACCTATGGACCAGCCTCCCCATGTGGGCACTTGGTGCTTTACTTGGACGAGAGCATGTGTTAGCACGGGGAGGTGCTGCAGGTATATAAAGATTGCGAGTGTTAGCAAACCACATGCACCACAGGTTAGAGCAATGTGTATGATGTTCTAGCTCCATATATACCTATCAAGCAATGCCGTCTCGAGAAGGCATCAAGAGTTTACAATATTGACTCTGGTTGTGTGGATGGCAGAAAACAGGCAGTAGGGACAGTTGCTGCCAGTCGGTAGGCCTGTCTGGTGTGTGCTTCACTGTGACTCATCCACTTGTTTGTTACTGTTGAGAACACCCCACTCACATTTTAGACAAAGGGGTGTCCCTTCTCACCCCCCCCCCCCCCACAATTCAACTAGTTAGTATTACAACAATAAGTGTAACTGGGAGATTACTAGTGTATGTAGTTATTGTGGTATTAATTACTTGTGTTAATCTGCAAGAGGTGGGTATGAAATGGGTAGTTAGCTAGTGGTGATGTGAGTGTGTGCAGCATAAATATTTTGAAATGATCTAGTCACTACATAGTTATGTAGTTACTGTACCTAAACTAATTAATTACTCCACTATATAGCTACACCTAATCCTGCCTACAGTTGGGGGGGGGGGGCACCATGGGAAATCTCTCTCAGAATTTCAAGTTGATCATTTTTATTAGTAGGTAGCTAATTTCCAGCCTTTTGGCCACGCACCAGATTGGCCTACACGTAAAAAAAAAATTTTTGAAGAAAGAGAGAGAAGGGGGGGGGGGGATCACTCCCCACTGACTGGATCTAAAACGGAATATTCATATGTGAGCAAATACCATTCCCAAATGCAGCTCATAGAAGCTATTATGTATAGCTATAAATTTAGGGTTAGATTCAGTTGGTGTAGGGGTTAGGGCAACACAAGGCTGAAGCAGTACGTTGGTCAGACAGTGTTATATGGGTTAATTAATTAGGTCTAAAAGGTAGCTATAAGGCTTCTAATAAGATAATCATTTTTGAAAAAGCAAAACTAAAACTAAAATTAATAATTATAAGTCAAACAAAGCCCATTTCCTGGATAGTCTCGTGCCCAGATGTTTACTCTACCACCCCCACCCCCCCTCCGTCCCGGTGAAAGGACGTCTGGTGTCCTAAACAAAATTTCCTGTCACAGAAACCTTTCCCCTTTGGAATTCCAATCAGATTATAGCTTTTAGTCCTTCCATAAAGTTGCCATGACATTAGTTCGATAAATCTTCATACTATTGGTCAGTTTGATGAAAATTTAAAATATACCGTATATACAGTGAACAGTGACCAATCACATACGAGTTTTATTATATGAGCAAACATGGAGTCTGTGACAAGAAATTTCGCTTAGAACACCAGGTGTTCTTTGGCCGGGGGAGGGGGGGGGGGGGGTGCAGATAAATGGCCTGGTTTTGAATTTGCGATCACAACTCTCAGGGGAGGGAGACAACCACACTATTATAGGCTGACCACTTCAGTCTGAAGGGCGGTCATAAAACGCTCCACTAACCACTAGGCAAACACTACACAATTTGAAGGGGTGGTCACAAAATGTGCCACATACTACACTACCCTAGCTACACCAGCCAGGAAAAAAATGTAAGTGTAAAAAAAAGTGTAAAAAAAATTTGTGAAATGTGATCACATAGCCAAACTGGGAGACTCCACATAGGACTGAATTATATCATTGATCATTGTGCATGATCTTTGGACCATGCATGGAGGTATATAAAACACTTTAGGATGAAATTTTCAGTTTCATGCCCAGACACCCATGCCCTCGGGGGGGGGGGCTGGTCATGAGACTAACTCCTAGGCCTATTCATTCTGGTTCAGACCATAATCAATAGCCATACAAGTCCAGTGGACTTGTATGGATTTACTCTAGATCTGGGGCTTCTTCATAAAACATGTAGTATTGAAACCCCACCCGGACTGAATCTTACCCTTCCTACCCTCTATTCGCTACACAATCTTTACATGTACATGTAGCTAAGCTTGTGAGTATGGTTTGCTAGATAGAATAATGTTTGGTATGAAGGAGGGGTCACAGAGGAGCGAAATGTATACCATTGTGATCCTTGGGTGAAAACTAGGAAAATATATGAGAAGCTTCTCTACTTTCAATTTCTGTAAAAGAGATAATTATGACCAAAACAAAACTCTACTTTATTAATCTCGTGCCCAGACATTCACCCCCAGTGAAAGAACGTCTGGTGTTTCTAAGTGAAATTTCTCATCACAGACTCCATATTTGCTAACGATAAATCTAGTGTGATTGGTCACTGCATACATGGTTCATTCATCGAACTGACCAATAGTAGAGTGACATTGAATTGGTGAGCGATTGGTCTCAGGACAACTACCTTCAGTCAAATGTTCTCAAAACTAAGTACATGATTATAAGCAGGAGGAAGCAGAAGAAGAATTACCAATCCTTGTTCCTGAATGGTTCTCAGTTAGAGAAAGTCTCAAGATATAAATATCTTGGGGTAATGGTTAATGACTCCCTCAGCTGGGCTGACCAAGTTTCTGCCAAGGCCAAGAGAATACTTGGATATGTATATCGGCAGTTTTACAAGTCTTGTGACAGTGCTGCTCTCCTTAAATTATATTCTGCTTTGGTTCTGCCTATTCTTGATTATGCTTGTCAAATCTGGGATCCGCATTTATTGAAGGACACTCATCAGCTCGATTCCGTTCAGACCGTTGCTTGCAGGATGATCACCAGAAATTGGTCTGCCTCTGCCAATGACATTCAAACTTTATGTAGTCTCCCATCACTGAAACTTCACCGTTCTTACTTTAAACTTTGTTTTCTTTATAAAGCTTTAAATCATCTCACCTTTACCCCTAATAATTTATTTTTGTATAGAGTTTCAGGTAGTAGGCGTGTATCTCACGACCTCCAACTGTTTGTTCCCCTAGCCAAAACTAACTTGTTTCTATTTTCCTATGTTTGTAGTTCTGTTAAGCTTTGGAATTTACTTCCGTATGACGTGGTTCATGCACCTTCTATTTATTCATTTAAATCACGCATTAAGCATTATTTAGATATACAATAATATTTTTTGTCTTGTTTTGTTCTCATTTTTGTATTCAATAGGTTGGATTGCTTTTTGGACTTTTGTTTTGCTGTTGTATTTTGTTGTTGCTTTGTTCTTGGTTGTTTCTTTTTTGTTGTTTTTGTCTTTTTGGTTTGCTTTGTTTTTATTTTTTTATTTTTGGACACCCTTAATATTAGCCAGAGCGCTATTGGGTTGTCCTTTGTTGTACAGCTTGTCTGTCCATCATTAACACTAAAAAAAAATAAAAAATAAATAAATAAAAAATAAAAAAAATAATAGTATTGAAGATTTAGCAAACTAACGTCATATCAACTTTACAGAAGGACTAAAAGCTGCAATCTGATTAGACCTTTTGGAATTTCAAAGCGGAAAGGTGTCTGACAAGAAATTTCATTTAGGACACCAGACGTTCTTTCGCCGGGGGGACATGAACGTCTGTGCACGAGACTGGGTCTTTCAAGGCACGTACGTGTTCGAAATGGCGTCTCTTCGACATCGCGACGAGTCAGAGATCAAGGCAAGTCTATCGTAGTATTACCAAGGGAAGTCTAATACAGCTCTCAGGCTAATAGAGTTTGTGCAGCCTCTGTATAAGTAGAGATACGAGCGCTATTAACGGACGGCACGAGCGACCCGGCGATACTTAAATTCGTAAAGGATTATAGTGCCGACTGAGAACCCTCCCTCTAAAAAGCAACTGTGTATATCCGAAGACAGCGCGAGGACCACAGAACAACAAGGAGAGAACCTCTAGTGCCATCCTGCCGATAGTCAAGACCGTGCTCGCCATCCAGCCCGATACTGAGGCCACACCCATCCATAAGCAGAAGCCACACCTTCATCCGTACTCTCGCAAAGTGGCTAAAAAAAGCTCACCGAAGGGGTTTGAGAGGCGGTGGACGAAAGGCGGCTGCTCGGACAATGGTCAAGATCAAGCACTCTGAACTACCAGCAAAATACAGTCTGCAGTTTGGTTCCAGCATGTACAGACTCCACTTGATTCAAGCTGGTCACTGCGTGACTTCTGAACGCACCCGACGTCATCCTGCGTATCCAGCAGTATAAAGACCATTTTGTTTTGGGTTGCTAGAGTTTCAAATACATCATTCTGTCTGACTTACATAATATTATGACAGTGCATGGGAGCTGGGATTCTTTTAGGGTCTGGCTTCATATGGAATTCCAAAATCCAATTATTAGTAAGGGTTCAGTTGCTATGACAAGCAATCAGTAAGAGCATGCCCCCTCCAAATACATGTAGCTAGCTAGTACCATAAATTTCCCTCCCAATGCATATGGCTTCCTTCAGTAAGGTTCCATAGATATTGCTTTAGTGCTCTGTCTGTGGCACAAATGGGCCCCAAAGAGTGTAATTGGCCATACGAAATTATATCTCTACCATGCACTCTTCAAACATTCATGTAGCAATGTGAGGCACATTGGCCTTGGAACAAGAGTAGCTATATAGCCTAGTTCCAATGTGCAATGCTTTTGTATAGTATAAAAATGAGGCTGTTTTAAAAACACTGGACAGTGGAGAACAAAGCTGATAGATTAATAAAATTATTGTATTATGGGATCCCTGCAGCCTCTGGTAGCTACTGTAAAGCTGGGCGGAAATAGGCGCGCTCGCGCTCGGGGTCTGGCTGCGCCAGACTAGGCACCACCCTTTTTGCAGCAGTTTATCAAGGAAAATTAAAGTCCAAGAATGGACAGAAGAGATTAAGATACTCAGTGAGTTTGCTAGCTAGCTACAACAAAAACTCATGCAGCTTATGAAGTCTCCACACATGGCTTTTCCAAGGTGGGGCTATCTCCTAGCTTGGATAACTGACTGGGAAGCACTTTCAACCTCTGAACTCCTCCAGCCACTTGAAACAGCAACGCAATGAAACAGCAACGCAATGTTAGCACGAGCAGGGCACACACACCTGGGTGACTTGGTTCAAGAACTATAGCATGCGCACTTCCTGCATGCATGCACACCGGACCTTGGGGACTGATTTGGCTCGATCAACCCTGCAGCCATCTCCGAGGCCGTAGCCTCCAGTATTCCAATCCAGTAGTCCAGTTCACTGAATAAAGACTACCCTGTGAGCTGGTGATTTTGCTGAAGGACTCGTTCAACAATCAAGAGGAGTACTGATGATTATTGATTTAGCTAGCATGCTGTTTTGCTGGACTACTGGAATAGAGTATGGCTCGTTCAAATAACAGTATCACAAGTAGCTACCCTAGCCTCGTTTCCAGGCCTCCTGTACCTTGGAAGATATATTACAGTGGCTATTGGATATTGCTTTTTATCCAGGTTGACAGGAAGCCATAATGTATATCGAATTGTGTGAATGTGAGTGGGGGAATTCCAATTGCTGACAAGCGCGCGTATAAAAGCCACGCCATACTGCACGATCCTGAATATAGTCTCGCGGACGGGGGCTGGCACGCGAGATCGTACACACACCATGGGTGCGACAACAGCAGCAGCAAGAATCACTGCCCTGCTGTTGCTAATATGTTACTTTGAGGAATCTGAGGCAAGGAACTGGCGAATGCTACCAAAGGGGAAGTCTTTGGGCAATCACCCCTGCATCCATGATAAGGTATATTACGCGTTTGGTCTGGATTTCTTTCGCGGATTTTGGATAGTTGTAGCCTCTAAATTTATGAATCCGCATTTCTTAGTTCGGAGGATTGTATTATTTGATGGTTGCAACCCATCTTAGTCTCCGATTGTGATCAACGGGATACTTCTATTGTTGCAATCCTTTAATTGACTTTCTGGGCAATGGTAGCTAGCTATAGCAGGTTTGAGGCATCTCTAAATACATGAAGTTAGCTTGTATATGCATACAACTGCACAGAAAGACTAAGTACTACTCTCATGCTCATGACCATCAAAATGGTGAAAAGTAATAGCTGTTCTTAACTGGTTTATTTTATCTATGGTTTTGGTGATGTATACGTATTAGTTATATGCCAGTATACTTCCTCCACCAGGTTGCCCAGCATACTTTACCAACCATCCAAGAGAATTATAAAGGACATCCACAGCGAGTGGAAAGGCAAACAGATAGTGTGTTTTCTCCAATTCGCATCACTACTCATATTGTGGAACCTTTGGATTCCACATTCCAAGATAACATCACAGATCCTGATGGCCCATTAATGAAAGTATTGGAACTGCTGGAAAACACACTCCTTGTCCGCCCCCTTCAAGGCAGTTTCACGATACCACCATCATGTGACGAATATACATATGGTACTAATGAAGGAAAGTGTCGTATTCTTCACACGGAGACTGAGTGTGGAATATTCACAGTCCCAAATCAATTTGTGGGTACAAGAGAAGTGTGTACATCTGCATATGGCTCTTGCTATGAGTCTGGAACAAATGGAGCTGGAGCTCCAGACACAGACTTTCTGCTGTTTGTTGGAACTACATATGACTGTAAGTAGTATGGTCAGTACTGATGATATCTTGTATACCACATAATTATACTGATTTATTTTGCACAGTTAACTGTGTGTTCAGTGGTTCACTAGCTTTTGCAGCATCGTGTGCTATGGACCAGTGGTATAGACCATCAGCAGGGTACATCAATATATGTGCTCCAGTAAGAAAACTATGAAATATTGTGTATGCAATGAATACAATTATTATGCCAGAGCTTGCCACTTTCACAGCATATGCATGTTAAAATTGCTGATCCATATAGAAAGGTTTCCTTGTGAATATGGCAGTGGTATGCACATAACCCACAATTTCAGGTTTTTGTAAGCTTAGGAAAGTGGGATATGCACAATCTGGACTTTAATATCATAGGCTAGGTAGAGAATATGTATGATAGGCATGAGTGTTGGTGAACTCTAGGGGTATATTTCGGTAAAGTTTAATATGGTGTATCCATTCCTTGTCGAAACATGATGTTTTCAATAATAAATTTACCCCTTACAGACTCTAACCCAGTACTCAAATGCTGATGAGATTTATGATATCTTGTTCAACCTACTACTGCATGAAGTATCACATGCCTTTGGATTTTCTAGATTTCAGTTTGAGAAGTAAGTTTTACGCGTACTAAAAGAATATTGTAGTATGCTGACCTAGAGACTAACTGTATCTATATGTCTAATAATGTAGCTTCCATGATGGCAACCTGAACTTCTACCGGCCTGACACTACAGGACTTTATGATGGATCCACAATTACAGTCTTGAATTCTCCAAAGGTTTGTGGCCATGTGTAATGGCTATCATTAGGAACACTGAATTCCATAGTGTGGCTGCAGTATGTATGCACAATAGATTTTTTCTCATTGCGCTTTAGATTATTTGTCTAGTAGTCCAAGTATTAAGATACATGAGAGATACACACTACTATGGTTTCTTAATAGGTGCTTGAAGTGGGTAGGTCTTACTTTGGGTGCAGTGATCTTCCATATGTACCACTTGAGAACAATGGAGGCTCTGGCAGTGCAAGGTGTGTATGTGAATACATGACCATTTTTTTATGATTATGTATATATAGATTTTTCCAAAGCTCCAGTCTGCAGCTTATTTTAAAACGAGAGAGTTGCAGAATGAGCCTCAGACTGAAGTTGTGTGTGCATGCATGGCATGCAGGTTTTCCGAAGTTTGATTTACCCAGCTAATTATTAAACTGAATAAGGTGATCTTTTTATGAATCAATGCATGGCTACCTTTGTAATAACTGAAATGTAAATTTAATGCCATGCATAGTATTAGCCACATCTTGTTTCTAATTTGTATGACATATAGAGTATTATTTTATGAAGGGTGACAAAGGAGCATGGATGAAATTATTATTGTTGTCAGGAGGTAGTATCTTTCAGTAGCTACATAGCTCTTTGGGGCCTGTGTGCATGTGCCGTACAGACTGATCATTGAAACAGTATTAGAATAATCCCTATACCCATGTGTTTTTGAATCATGTAACAAAGGCACTAGGCCCACATTCAGCAAAGTAAAATGCGTATGAATTTTTCTCATTTCCATGTGGTTACAGTCCCCTAGGATGAAATGAGATGTTCCTGCACTAAAATATTTATGTGTCTAGTAATCCTCTAGCATATCTAAGAATTGAGAACTCTCTTGCATTTTGTATGCAGGACTATACAGAATTGGGTTGGTTCAGTTTTTGTATGATATAATGTTATCATATCAAAACACTGCATGGACTGGAGATGGTGTGAATGGCACCATTCCAGACAGGATTTTCCCAAATACATTCCAACCATGTCTATGTAGGCCATAGGTTGCATTGTCAATAGAGGGTATATGCCAACATAGTTAGTATCGTCTTACCAGTTATTTGGTACACCCACAAAAGAATTCACTGAACAGTATTCCCCTTCTGTTGTTACACAGCTCCCATTGGGAAGCCAGAGTCCTGCATCATGAAACCATGGCCCCCTTTCTCTCTAAGTAAGTGCCACTTGAGATATATAAGTGGGTACTGAATTTTCTCGAATCATGCACTTAAGACTTAGTGTTGTGGATTTATGTACAATTAACCTGATACTGCTATCCCTTGTATGTTCTTACAGTGACTATGCAGTCTACAGCAACTTTACACTTGCTTTCTTTGAAGATTCTGGATGGTATCAAGTCAATCGTAGTTATATTGAGGCATTCGACCAGTTTGAGCTCCAATGGGGAAGAGGTAGCTAACTCACTTATATATGATATTTAACTCAGTCTGATTCGCAGTCTCACATTATCCATTCAGGTCTTGGCTGTGAGTTTGCAATGGAGCCATGTGATAATGCTGAGACCTACCCATACTTGTGTAATGAAGATATTCTACATCAGTGCACGTTTGACCGCGTTTCAAGGGTTTGTTTTATTATGTGCAGCCACTTCCAGGCATATTACTTTTATTTGTTTTAGGCATACCTATATTTATATTATTTCTTCATACCTCATGCTATAGTGATACTTTCAGTATGGAAAGAATTTTGAAGTCATTATACTACCCTTTTAGGGAAGCTGCAAAAGTGATTATACATTTTTTGATGGCTGCCCGGTTGTTCTGGCTGATGATGACGCATCCTGTCTTCATCAATCCAACACTCCAGGTATAAATTATCCTTAGAAATAAACAACTATTCATTCCCAATAGCAATCAGTAAGTCAGCAGTATATTTTTTGATTTTACATTTATGTTACAAAGCACCTGAGATCATGACCAAATTTGTCTTTACAGTACCTAATAATGGAAATGAGGTGTACAGTGACGATTCGATCTGTATTGAGCTCAACACGACTATGGTTGACTGTCTCCCATTGGGTGGAAGCCCACGTTGCTACCAAAGACAAGTGGTGCGGGAGACACAAACAGACAGACTTGCCTTCAGCATCACGATTGATGGTAATACTATTTACACTGGCTTTTCAGAGACATTATTACCCCTTGAAAGTGTACATGTAATATATATGCATGTGCTGTACACTAGGGTGACTGTGAATGTTTTCATTTCAATCTTCTAGATTCAGTATACTGGTGCAGAGATTCGGACATCCTGGAAACAGAGGATGGATTTCTATTCTGTCCCTCCTTAGAGGAGATCCTTCTTCGAGTATCAACCCATGACTATGTTGCTGTTACACAGCTTCCTTCTCTCGGTAAAATTATAGTTGTGCATATAGGTTCCTGGAATTATACAGACATTTCTTTTTACACAGAAAATGCTGTTACATATAATGCATCAGATGGGTCAGCCTACGCTGTGACAGTTGACTATGGAACAGGGAATAGTTCTGGATCAGGATCTGGTGATGATCTGCAACCAACTATACTAGAAGGTATAATAATAGCTTAGGAGTGTACCTACTACATTGCTGCTCTGATACATAATATCACATTGATCCCCTTATAGCGTGTGAACCACCTGAAGAGGAAGGTGAGAAAGAAAAATTAGTGCCATTTCACAATATACACTTATATTATAGTTGCTTTTGTAGGTTGTGACTATGGTGATGTTCGTCTGGTGAATGGGTTAACACCTTATGAGGGTCGGGTTGAGGTCTGTAAGAATGATGAGTGGGGAACTGTTTGTGATAATGGATGGGGCTCTGCAGATGCTAGGGTCGTCTGCCGACAACTTGGCTATGAGATAATTGGTAGGTTACCAGTATTTTAAAGGTATCATTTATTATTCAGTAGCTACTGCGGCAGCTACTTACATATGAGCTAGTAAATTAGATAAAATCGCTATGAACAGCAGAGTATTTGTATACCTGCAACTCAACACTCTCTTAATATTCATATGTTAAACTTATAGACACTTTTCATAATGTAATAGGCATAAGCCTTTAATGTACCTAATTTCCAACACTTATCTCAGAATGAGAATAAAGGGTTGTAACCCACGTATACACAGCAGTCTTTATGTATGAACAATGCATGTTGGTTCTTTTTCTGTATATAGTTTATCTTGTTTATAACCTCTTCAGGGGTGATATCATATCGATATGCATATTTTGGCCAAGGAAGTGGAGAGATATTCCTCACCTACGTCAGCTGTAGTGGCACTGAGCAACGGCTTCTTGATTGCTACTACAGTATCCCTGGTTCAAGCTACTATAGTTGCAGTCACTATGAGGATGCTGGTGTTCGTTGCCCAGGTAATTATATGTCGGTATTGCTGATGTAGTAACATTAGCCTCATTCCCAGGAGAAGTGGCTTGCATGGTATCTGTGTTCATGAGGATTTACAGAAAATACCTGTAGATGGCGAATGTCACATGGCAGCAAGTAGTGCAGAGACAGTATACAAATACTAGTACTAGTAAGTGGAACTATCTGACTCATTTTCTACAACTGAAATGGCTTTCTAACCAGTAAATAATAGTAAAATGATGTGTTCTATCCACTATAGAACTGTGGTAGCGGTGGTAGCTGTCTTACTCTAAACATTCCGAAGTGCATCTCTCCTGGCAGTGACTATGAGCTGCTTTATTATCAATCGCAGATCTGGCTTTCTAGGCCTTTCAGAAGCTAACAATCACTTTCTAGGCATCTACCTGGCGAACACCATTAGCACTGGCTGAATGCATACTGTCTTCACTTTTATGACACAAATACATTAATGTAACCAAACAATGAACTTATCCATACGTATACGTATAATAGTATGATGCCCCCTAAAATTATCAGGTAGTCTGGTAGATATTAGTTTAGGCTACTTCTCCTGTCTGTGTGGCCTGGCAACATATTGTCTCTAAGCATGCACCCAGATAGAACATTAATTTTGTTTTTGGATTACTTATCTACCAGAATGTATGTTATCCGTGTAGGACCCTGTCAGCATGGCTCAATTCGACTAGTGAATGGACTAGCCTATACCCAGGGTGTTGTGGAAATCTGTGACAATGGAAGATGGGGAGCACTGTGTGCCAACTCTTGGGACAATACAGATGCTACAGTAGTCTGCAGAGAGGAGGGATACTCACCATATGGTATACCTTATAAACATGACACTGATTTATAAACCTCAATTTCTGTATATATAGCAGCAACCATGTAGCTATATTGCAAGGCTTCCACTGTTTCAATATATTAATGTGTGTCCTATGTCATATTTGCAGGTGCAATTGCTCTGGTTGATGCATTTTCATCAACTGCTTCAAGGTACTTCATGGCCAGTATCGAGTGCTCTGGCTTAGAATCCAGCATCTTTAACTGTACTGGAGAGCTTCAGACTACACAGTCGTGCTCACCATTTGGAGTTGCTTCAGTAGTCTGTCATGGTAAGACCATATATAATGTAAGCTACTGTTGTACTGATAAATCAAGGAATTGGTACGTAAGAAGAAGTTAGATAGTTGGAATGAGGTGATAGAAAAGGCTAATAAAGATTTTGATGAAAACAAGAAGGAATTTTGGGCATTTGTTGGCAGGACTTCAAAGGGTAGTCGTAAGAGCATTGCTTCATTAAGGAGTAGTTCAGGTTCATGCGTAACCAGTACAAAGGGGAAGCTTGAAGTTCTACATGAGCATTACGGTAAGCTGGGTACAGCATCAGTAGATGATCAGTTTGATGATAGCTGGAGAGAGCATGTAGAGAATAAGGTGACAGAGTACAGCGAGATGTCTAGTGCACGGAAGGATAAGGTTTTAGACAGGGATATAAGTTATGCCGAAATTAAAAAGTGTTTGAAAAGTCTAAAGAATAACAAAACTGGAGGTAATGATGGCTTAGTTGGGGAGCTTTTTAAGTATGGTGGCTCTGGAATGGCGAATCTGTTGAAAGCTTTATATGAAGTAGTCTGGACAGAAGAGGGTATTCCTAAACAATGGAGGCAAGGATTAATTGTTAGTTTGTATAAGAAAGGTGATGTTGAGGATCCAGGTAATTACAGAGGCATTACTCTATTGAACGTTGTTGGTAAACTGTTTTGTAAGATTTAAAATAATCGCTTGGTAATAAGATTAGAATCGGAAAAGGCTCTTCATGAGGGGCAGGCAGGTTTTAGAGCGAAAAGAAGTTGTGTTGATAATGTCTATACTTTGAACGAGATCATACAAGGCAGAATAAGAGAAGGAAAATACACTTATGCTTTTTTCTTAGACATCCAGAAGGCTTTTGATACGGTTTGGCACGATGGTTTATGGTTTAGGTTGTGGGAATTGGGTGTTAGGGGTAGGATGTGGAGAGTTATTAAGAAGATGTATGACATTACAGAGAGTGCTGTTTTACTGGAGGGGGAAAAATCCAAACCATTTGATATAAGCCAGGGGGTAGCACAGGGTTGTAGTCTATCGCCTATCCTATTTTCCATTTTTATTAATCAGTTACTAGATGAGGTTGAGAAAGCTGGACTTGGTATAATCATTAAGAATGATGTTAAGGTTGGGGGACTAATGTTTGCAGATGATTTTGTTGGTTTAACTACTAATGCGGAGGATTTACAAAAGTTGATTAATGTAGTACAAGGGTTTTGTAACAAATGGAGGTTGAAATCTAACATCAAAAAGAGTGCTGTTGTGGTATTTTCTAAGGTGGCTATTACAGATATGTGTGCGTGGAAGTGGGGAGATAACGTAATTCCAAGGGTTGTCAGTTACTGTTACTTGGGGATTAAATTTGCTGAGAATGGGTCATGGGATAGTCATGTACAGAAGGTAATTGATAATGGGAAGAAAAAGCTTAATCGTTTGCACCGGTTTGTCAGTAATAGAAATATCAGTACCGTTGCAAGGAGATTATTGTTAGTTTCAGTACTTCGTCCTACTTTAGAATACGGTAGTGAAGTGTGGGCTTGTAATAAACGGCAGACAGCTTCCTTAGAATCCATTCAGCTAGGAGCAGCTAAGAAGATACTTGGCTGCTCTTCCAAAACGTGTAATGAAGCGGTAAGGGGAGATATGGGGTTAGAGTCCTTGAAAGGGAGGAGGGATAGAAGCAAACTTAAGTGGTGGTATAAAGTCAATAAGTTGGATATTGAGCGGTATCCTAGAGTACTATTAGATGCTGAGTGGGAAGTGAAACCATGTAGAGGTAGGCAAAGGAAAACTTGGATGAAAGTAATTAATGAATTGCTGCTGCAGTTACATTTAGATAGCCAAGAGGTATTAGCTGCAGATAATATTAATTTGTTTTTAGATACGGTAGACGAAGCGTTGAGGGATAGAGAATACAAGGACTTTAATGACAGCTTGAATACTAAAGTTAAGTTGAATCTGTACAAGTCTTTCTGTAAGGAAATAGAATTCACGAATTATTTGCAGGGGGTAGGTGATCCGGGTACAAGATTATTGTTTAAGTTTCGGTCAGGTACGAACGGTCTGAATGAAGAGTTAGGAAGACATAGGGGTAAAAATGATGATAGGCAGTGTAAATTATGCAGGGGTGAATGTGAGAGTGTGGTACATGTTCTCTGGGAGTGTCCAGCATATGACAGCATTAGAAATAATTTCATGGTAGAATTAGAAAATCTATTGGGGGGGAGGTTTGGGGAGTTTAGTACACTTGATAATTTTAATAAGGCAAGTTTTATTTTAGGATTTGAGAATTGGAACAGGGATGATTTTAAAGCATTATTAAAGCTAGTTAAGAGCTTTGTATTATTGATATGGGAGACTAGGAAGAAGGAATTGTATGGTGATCAGGATTGTGTGGTCTCTGGTTGTTCTTGCTCTTGTCCTCTGACTGGAGGTCTTACAAGCTCCGCCTGCGTCTGTGGGTGCGTGGTCAATGGCGTAAGCGCTACGGCAGCAACATGAGTATATTATTATTACTGTTGTACTGACATTACTAGACAATATTTTAAGATGAAACAAGGTAGATATTTCATGTCTAACAAGACTAACATTTCATATCTAAAAACCAGCCGGATGTTGTTTTTTTTTTTACATAAAATCATTCAACTGAAGGTTGTGCTCAGCAACAGGTCAGTCTAAGCTAAATGCAGCTGTAGAATGGATCAGACAGTCTCATCATGTACAGCTTCCAGCAAAAGTGCTAACACAGTAATTTTGTAGTGCTCTTTCAGTTAGTGATCAGAACTTGCCAAAAACAGAATTAGCATCGTTATCTACCACTCTTTTGCTGTCTAGACAACACAAACTAATCTAGCTTGACGTACCTTGGCCTATTGAGCCTGCAAACTTCAAGTAGTTTCCACTGCACTCATGGCTATAGTGGCATAGCAACGGGAATGACGTAACTTAGCGCACATGATAATTGCAGACGAACACACACACAAGAACGTAAAGCAATCTTAGTACTAGCTGGGGCAGTTCAAGTCTTCTTTCATCATCTAGGTAATGCAAACTAAGTTAGCTACATACTGTCAGCAACTTTGCTGGACTGGTAGACTATACTGTCTCATAGTACATAACGATTATGACACAGTCATTGCACAAGCAATATGTGCGAATGCTGGTCATGCGCTTTGTGCATGCCACGGCTGGTAAAAAAATGTGAGGTGCACCGACTATGCATATAA